>JABASK010000710.1:0-12338 GCA_019776465.1 Rambutanura hunanensis | reverse complement strand
TCACTTTGACTTTCCCCACGCACTTTTTCTCGGTTAGAGAAAATGAGGATTTGAAGAGGATAAAAGTGAAAAGCGGTTGAAACTGAGATTAAAAACCCATTTATTACTCCTAGGTTTCACGGCGTAGAAAGAGAAAGGTCAGACCGCGACGGTGTTGATGTGCTATTTTTTGATATTCCTCATCATTATGGACTACTGTTTTGACAGAAACGTGTAACCGTGTGTGTGTCCGGAAAATGTGACAGTGACGAATGAGGTGAGAAAGGGACACGGTGCGAGTAAATGGTGGTAGTTTTTGTGGAAGAATGATTTCCAGAAGAAAAGGTTTTTTTTTTCACGATCGTGGATCAGAATTCTTAGATAAGTTTTGAAGGGAAGGAAAAAATTTTGGCGAAGGGGTGAAAATTTGCTGAATTTTATAAAAGCGGTAGCACCGGGTAGCAAGCGGGAGGTTTTTTTTTAGACCGTGGCGGGGGGAGGGAAAAGACAAAAGGAGGGTTTTTGTGACTGGGGGAGAAGACAAATTGGATTAGAAAATGGGCATTGCCTTTTCTTCCTGGAGAAAGTAAGAGGCTGGCAAGGAGCGATGGGATTGTCAATTTTCTCTGGCAATTCCAGGATGGTCCCATTGTCATGCGTTTCCTCGAGGAATCTTCTCGATACCCTCGAAAACTTGGAGAATTGTCCTCTCCTCGACTTCTCTGGTGATCAGAGAATTGGCAAAGATAACCATCCAGGAATTTGCACACTGGACACGGCGATTCGTGTAGACAAGGAATTGGACTGTTGGAATTTTTGTGAAAAAAAAGTTAGAGATGAGAAGGATCGTTATGGAATTCAAAAATCGTGACGAGGTTGTTTTATAATAATAGCCAGAGGCGGGTAGGATGTCCTGATGGCTCCTGGCATTGTTTCGTCCTCCTCGATGGTATAACCAAAATTTTCTGATCGTCATTCTTCTCTTTATTCTTCGTCGTTCCTTGGAATGTGACGCGAGAGATTTTAATGAAGAGGTGTCCAACGGAAAAAGAGATGTCCAATTCTTGGAAGCTGTGTAGGATTTTTTTTTTCGGTGAATTTTTTTTTTTTTTTTTTTTTTTTTGAGTAATGCTGACCTCTGACCCCTCTTGGTTTTGAGAAGTGATCATTAGAATGAGGGAGTTTCTAGGATTTGCGTTTGTACTGGAGCGGAAGTGAAGTAGAGGAAGGAAGGATGGAGGCGGATTGTTCAGAGAAGTAGAAAACTACTTCCGCCTTGGCTTTATGCTCAATCGTTTTCAACCCTAGTACCGCTCTAACCGTGACAGAGTTAATGTACACATGGGTACATGGTTCCTGAATACATTTGCATTTTTATCCAGAACTTTTTCTAGGAGAAGATGATGAAAATGAGCCCCCAAAAGTGCACGGTTTCCAAATTGAGATCAAGTGCGGAAGCAAGGGAGATTTTGTAAAGGACTTGGTGAAGATCATAGAAATGCTAATTTTGAAGAAGCTAACCCTCCCCCCCCCCCTTCTACTGGAGTTTTCAACTACCTCGTGACCTTTGACCTGGGAACGAGAAGCAATGAGTTGCGAGTAGATTCTTAACGTTGATCTAGTTTGCCTAAATGAACTGCTCTGTAGTTTCTTGAAGATGCAATCTTGTGTGTCTCAGGTTGGGAATGGGTTAGAGCCTCACTGATTGACGTGAGGTGTTTAATCAGTCTTGTGAATCTGAAACAATTAGAAGGCTGAGCAAATCTTCTTGACAGGAGGCTTGTCATGGTTCCGAAAAGCATACCGGCCAATTTTGATCTTCGAAGAGTCAGCTAGTTTTCGACGATAAGGATTGAGTTGAAGCTTTCGAGGAGAAAGGTCACACTTTTCGAATTTTGAGTGTTGGCCTTGGAAAAGGTCATGCTTCTTTCCTGATGGTGACCTTTTCTTGGTCACAGGGGAAGGGGTTAGTTCAATCTTGGAACTGATGATGATTCATGTGTTCGCTTGACTCTCTGTGACGGAAGGAAGTGCATTTGTTCCAGTTGGGCAGCAAAGGGAGAAAAGCTAGAGGGCTGAAATTTAGTATTCACTTCCGACTCGAGACTTTTAGAAAAAAAAATCCTATTCAGGTTAAAAACATAATTTCTCATTTCATCAAACCCGGGAGGAGTTTGTGAAAAACTAGCGCGACAGTTTGGCAGATCCATTAGTAGAAAAATATTAGAATTCTAAATGAGTCTAACTTTTAGGAAAAAAAAAGTTGAGAAATGAAGTCGCTCTTGGACTAAGTTTGGAACAAAGGCAAAGTATTATAGCGCTGGTACTCTTGGAACGTAAGTGATTCTGAATGAATCTGTTCTTTTGTTTATGATCTTGTTCCTCTGACTGTCAAAGACTCCTGGGCTTTTTGGCAGAAAGTGAGAAATGGTGGTTAGCATCATTGGAAATCATTTAGCTGCATTTCAATCAGGCGGAACCATTAACTCACTTTTTTTTTATCTTACTCTTCTACTAGTAAAATGTGCTAAATAGAACACATGCAACATGTGAATTTTTTTGGTAACCTCAATCTTATTGCGAAAATGAAGAAACACGAGGGTATAATTTTTTTTGGCAAAATTATTATTTTTTTCCTCTGTTCTTTGCAACAATGACATAAATCAATCGAGTTATTTTTTTTTTAGTCGATTGTTATCACTTTCTCCCCGTCCGTCCCTTCACCAGTTCATTGTTCGATTTGAGAAAACTAATATGTACTTTGGAAGTGTTACATGGAAGAGATGAAAGTACTTATTCACTCTTTGCATGATGAAAAGGACCCATCCCACTTGTGTACTTGGGTTAACTCCCTAATTGGAATCTTCTTAACCGGTCCAACAACTATGCTAATTTTACTTCAACTGACTAACTAGCTCAGAAGCTCATTTATTGAGAAATTATGACTTGGCTGGTTCTTACGGGAGGACGGTGGCGCTTATTTGCTGAGAGCTTCTTCAGTAGCTAAAATCTCTTGAAGCTTTATTTTCTTTTCCTTTTTTTACAAATGCTTGACAATGTGAATTTAAGAAAAAAAATTTTTTTAAACGAATTTTGAAGCAGGAATATGCTTTCTATCGTCAACTCTTCCTTCGTTGCATTTTCTAGAACAGCTATAGAACAGCTGGAATATTGCACAAGCTAACATAATCTAGTATTTTTTTACGCATTTTTTTGCATTTTTTTTTTACCCAGTTGGAGGTATTTGTTTCTGAGGTAAAGGACCTTTGGAGTGAATATTTTCTAGAGGTAGCAAGGGTTAAGGTTACTAATTTTTCAAAGATATTTGAAAGATAATGTTAATTTGAAAAAAGAAAGATTTATTTTAAGGAGGTTCAATTAATTTCTTCTTTTCTTAGAAGGAGGGGCGGATTATGAAACCCGTTTTTGAAAAAAGAAGAAGTTTTTTTTAAATCAGTTAATTAAAATGAAAAAAAAATAATGAGAAAGTTATTAGGTTACATGGGAGTGAAATGGAAGGAGTTACTACACGTGATTGGGTGGGGAATTGATTTGTTTTTAAACTTTCTTCAGTGGAGAAAGGAGGAAACAATGGAGAAAGTTTTGTGCAAAACTTCATAAAGCAGAGAAGCAAAGGCGTGCTCTAGAAAAAAGAAAAAAAAGTTTTTCTTTCCCCAAAAAAACTTTTTGTTCCCCTCTGTATATCCAATTCTGGTGTAATTGAATTAATTTGAGTCTCTCCTTTCTTCCTCCTCGTGTAGTAGCAACAAGTTTCAAAGTGTGAAGATTTGAATGTAAAAAAAAAGTTTTTTTTTTGCTGCTAAATAAAAAAAAAGTATTAGAGCGCACGCGGTAGTTAAGAAAGTATAAGTGGAGTGTCGTGCGCGGACGATTGTATTATTATTTTAATCCAATTTGGACAATTCGTACCCTCTAATCAAATTCTTTACCCGAAAATAACTTGTGCTTCAAATTAAGGTCTTGTCCTCATCTATTAAACAACACCACTTTTCACTTTTTTTCAACATGCGTTTTCTTTCTTTTAAAAAAAAAGTTCAAATTGATTCGTTCCTGTTTCTCTGCAAAAAAAAAAAATAGAGAGAAATAATTGGGCAACAGCTTTCCTTTGTTTTTGATTTGGTAAATTCGCCAAAAAAAAGTTGTGTTTGCAATTTGCAAAAAATGGCAAATTTAAAACAGTTCTCCTTCTATGATTCTTGATCTAATTTTGCTTCTTTTTAGCAACGCTTGTGTACTAAAGGCGTGATCTTTCGGTTTTTTGCGTGGTCGGGACCTGTGGTCTCTGGTGTGCTAATTGAACACCAGATTTTGTGTGCAGATGCATTGGTAATTTTTTTTTTCGTTCTTCTTCCTTTGCTTGCGTCTTGCCGAAAATTAGCATCTACTGGTCTCTCCTAATGAAATCCCGAGCACGACAATGTACTCTAGAATGAATTTTTATGCAGGGTAATTTGTTGTTGGGCGTAGAGATTTGGTTGACTAGAAATTAAGGGTGAGATGAAAGTTTTTTTGAGGCATAATTTTTGTAGCGCTAGTAGCCTACTGGTCTTTTTCCTGTTCAATTTTTTGAGGGATGTTGGGAATAATTATGAAGTGAATTAAAAGAGATGATTTTGGGCTGGTGAAGGTAGTTAGAAGGTGCAGGCAACCGAGGAAATGGCGATTACTAAGGGACGGAAGTCACTGCATGAAAAAAAAAATCAAAATTGAATTTACGAATGCGGTTTAGATTTTTACCGTTAGTTTATGCGTTTTGTTCAATTTAGAGTGAAGTGATTAAAAATTAGAAGAAAACAAGTTTGCAATTTTGTGCTATGGCGTACCTTATTCTTTTTTTTTAGACAGAGGATGGGAAGGCGCTGAGAGTTTTTAGATTAAACGCGCTACGGCCACGAGAGGGATGAAATTTTTAAATTCCTCATCTTGATTTTGATTTCCCAATTTTTCGCAAAGTTTTACTAACTAGAAAATAGGATGACAATTTTTTTTTACCACATGTGTCCTGTCCTGGAAGGAAGGGGAAGAATGAAATACCTTCCATTATGAAAGGGAGACCTCGTAAATCCAGGTGTTGAGGATGGGAGGTCACCAACTGTCAGTTAAGGACCTATAAAGAGGTCATTGCGAAAATACCGTGTCCCTTGTCAAAAAAAGAAAAATTAAAAGGTCCCCCTTCTTCCCAGGTGTGTAGAAAAAATAAAAGTGTCACTCTTCTATAACCGTGAAGGAAATTTCAACATTTTCAAATCCTTTTCTTCCCTGCTGCTTCCTGGAGTAAGGGTACGCTGAGGCAGGGACATGGTCACCACCGTCACCAGGCTTCCTTTTGACAGAATGGTGGAGTAGGCGGTGGTGGACTAAGGGACAATGAAGAGTGACGAGGCGAGGTTATACCACCGTTGCCATGGGGAACGTCATTAGCTAATGAACTTCCCCTATTCCCGGATCTCTTCGAAATTCACCGCCGCCGTCACTGATGATCATCACTCACGTTCAATTACAGATGGACTTGGTCTGTTCTGTTTTTTAATCGAACTTCCAAGAAAGTTGAAGATTCAAAAGCACGACAGTATCTCAGATCAACATCTTCATTTTTCACACCTGAGAATGCCGTTCCTCAAGTTCCCACGCTTGCTCTCAAACTTTTTAAAATTTGACTTTTGAACTCTTGACAGCTAAACTTTTCGAACGGTATTTCGAAAATTGTCTTGGACTCATTTGCTTTGTGAATGAACCTCCTGTGGGCTAACTTTATTATTTGTAAATGTGTAACATATTGATTATTAAAAAGAGGATTTTGAAGGGCTAATTAATTTTAACAGGTTTAGAGAGACGATTCGTCATCCTTCGCTATAGTAGTTACAACGAATTGTAAATATGGACCATACATGCTGTAAAATGGTAAATTATAAGTAAGATGATTTTCTTTTCGTATACTTTATACAACGTTTCAGTTTTTTCTTTTCATCAAAACGTTTTTGGACTGTACATGTACAGGAGGCAAAAAAAAGATAAGACTTAAAATTTAAATTGAAACTGTTCAAGTCACGATTAAAGTACCCCCTGTTCAAAGGAGGTCTCAATGCAATACACGTTAATACTGATGACGGTCAGTTGTAACCTCTTGCCCTTCCAAGAAAGTCAAGGTCATTTTTGTACACTTTAAAACAGAGAGGAGACGAGCCACCGGGGGAGGAGGAGTGCCTACTTAAATGATTGACATTTGGTGGAGATAAAAGTTTTTGATTTCTAAGAGAATTTCAATTTAACTTATAAATTATTATTAACCTAACTAAGTTAGGTTAAATTAGCCATGTTGTTTTAATCACAGAGTTAGGCATTACTGTTTGACGCAAGCCCAATTTTAGTCTCCGTCTTCCTCGTCTTCCGGATGTGTCCCGTATCCAGAAAGGTTTGTCTGAACGAGTGGTGACGACCGGTCATTTCTATTAGACCAGGCGTAGAAGTATTCCTTCTTGATTGACTAAGAGAGAGAATGAAAGTTAGAAGCCGGTGGGTCTGATATGAACAACAGAAGTGGTGGGACAGGGTGGGTTATTTTTTTTTCAGTTGTTAGTTAGGTGGATCAGATTACAAATTCGTAGGAATAATAGGATTTCCTACCATGTCTGAAGGGGAGGGAGCTCCATAGTCGGCCTTGACATAGGGATGATGCGGTGGTCCAGAGTGATTGTGATGATGAAGTGGATGATGGTGACCTTCGAGTGATGATGGGTGATGATGTGAGGGCAAGTACATGGTAATCATATTTCGAAGGTCACCAGCACTCGTTGGTGGAGGATGATGTGGAGGATGATGACCATAGTCGTGACGTACTTGACCTAACTTGGCAGCCGCGGCGGCTGCGGCTATAATGTGAGGTGGTGGGCTCATGAGGTTTTGTTGTGACGAAGATGACGTTGATGAGCCCGGGGGTGAATGCAAATTATTACTAGAAGAATTATTGGTATTGTGATTTGGAAGGGAAGTGTTGTTGTTGTTGGATGAAGGTGACATGGCTTCCTTTGGGGAAGGTGAGACACTAGAACCAACACTCGAGACGGAACCCATTGATTGCATATAGGGAGAAGGTGCGTTGGTGGGCCCACCAGAATTCCCACCACCTGACGACGAACCCACTGGCGTCGTAGATGAGGCGTACATTGCGTACGGTGAACCGTTGAGATATGGGGAGGTTGACATGGACGAGGCTGTGGCTGGACTCATATCGTACCGGCCGTACATGTTAGGATTCATGTAACCTGGAAATTTTAGGTAAAAATATTAAAAACACAAATTCACGAATCGACGTGAAATGCAATGAAAAACTCGGCGGTAAAATGCTTACACAATGTGAATTTTTTTAAAACATACTTTCCGAATTTTAATAAAAACCCTTATCTTAACTTTTTTCGGCATTCCTTACCACCATAAGCAGCTGGATCTCCCATAAGAGCGTATCCATTCGGCATGTAGCCGTTGATTGCCTGGTGAGAGTAGAGATCTCTTGCGTTGAGATTATGATGCGCATGCGTCGGACCATGATTCCCAAGCGAATGATGATGACTGAGACTGGAGGAACTGACCGAGCCAGCAGGGCCATTTCGTCCATGCTCTAAACTATGTGGGCCATTTGAAATTGAGCCAGATGCTGAGGCATGATGTCCATTCGATCCATTTGACCCTGGGCCACTCATGATTCCATCTCCACTACTACTACTTCCACCTCCTCTTCCTCCGCCACCTCCTCCACCATGTCCATGACCACCACCTCCTGGACCATTGAGCGGATACTTGTCCTTTTTTAGTAACGTCTTGGTCTTACGTCTTGGGCGATACTTATAATCTGGATGTTCCTTCATGTGTACAGCCCTATCACAAAATTTAAACAAGAAGATTAGAAAAGCCTTGAATCTCAAAAGGTCAAAGGTCATCTTCTATTAGTTTAAAAAATAGAGAGAAAGCGTCGAAAAGGAAAGTCTGTTTTGAATCAGAAATTAAATTAGATCTCGAGGCCGGGGATTTCCTTTTGTTGTCAACGGCCATAGATGAGTTTAATTGAGTGTCGTCTAATTCCTAATGGAGTTAAGTTAACCCTACTAAACCCAATTTAGGGGTGGGGTTGATGAAGTTAGACCTGACATTTATTGGCCTTGCTCGACAAGGCCTCGGAAGGGGTGAGAAAAGTGGCAAAAGGCCAAAAACTCGGAAATGTTTAACAAGACGAACAAATTGCGTGGAGAGAGGGAGAAAAGGACTTGATCAAATGGACTTTTAATTAATTCAAATTCTCTTAATGCTTGTCACAATGAATTTCAATCTTCACAAGCGCCTTAGGGGGAAAATCGCTGCAAAAAAAAGCGCTGATAATTTTCTCAACAAAATAGTAGTTTTTTTTTTCAAACAAAAAATTCAACCTTTAAGTTTCAGTCCTCTTCTAAAAAAATGACCAGAAGAACCTAACTGTAGTTCAATTTAATTTAATTTCCCTACTTAAAAACCTACCGAAATGGACCGTTAAACCAAACGATTAAGACCATAAGCCTTCTGACCTAATGGGAACTTTGGTTGTATGCCTAACTGTAGTTCAATTTAATTTAATTTCCCTACTTAAAAACCTACCGAAATGGACCGTTAAACCAAACGATTAAGACCATAAGCCTTCTGACCTAATGGGAACTTTGGTTGTAAAATTTCCAGAACATTTCTTTGACGACTCAAGTTCTACCGTCCTTCAATCCAAGACAAATGTTATTCTGCTCGAGGGTTCTTGAGCACTTCGGCTTGGGCACGAAAATAAACTCAAGTAACCCCATTTTTTGGCGTGTACCTTTGACATTGTAGGCCCTTGATAACGAAAAGCTTACTACCGGCACTTGGATTGACCAAAGGAAATGTGAATTTCGAGTCCATTTGGACACTTTTCTCAAGGCCTTTAAGAGCCCTTTTCCTTTAATTTTATAAGTCTCTCACTCAGGTAGAAAATCAACGAAAAATAATACAGGGTAAGAAGGACAGCATAGTTTTTTCGAGGTTATAATTTTTTGGTTTAGGAAAACCTTGTCACTTTTGAAATAACAAGCCTTCCTTTCCATCAAGGTGAATATGGAGATGGAACAAATGTTACACTTATTCGTAATACCAAAACTTTAGACAGCAAGGTGTGAAAGTGTTAATTAAGTCGTAAGCAGAATATTTGATGTAATACATAATTCATTAAGGTGACTTTAATCACCAGTCGCACATTAACCTTCTTCACTGTCATCCCTATGTCCCTCTGACCCTCTGTCTAATCAAAATCCATCCTAATCAATGTCAAATTCAGGGTCAGTTTGGGAAATTAGAAGTTTTTTGTTGAAATGAATTGAATTTGTGTCTGACAGCTCCAAAATCAGCTACCGTAACGCGATACTCCCTGGATACACCGTTTCAGTGGATACCATTTCAGCGTCTATCGCCATGAAAATGTTAGATTTTTAAGTTTCTTAGATTCTATATTTGTAGGAAGCAGTAAGAAAAGTAGTTTTTTTTAAAAAGACAGGCATGTCGGGCCAAGTTTTGAAAACTGTTTTTTTTTGTGATTTGTAACTTAAGGGTACATACATGTCATACCTGAGTCTCTTCGCTTCATCAATAAAAGGGCGCTTCTCTGTTTCACTGAGCAGTTTCCATTCCGCACCCAACCGTTTACTAATTTCCGAATTATGCATTTTTGGATTTTCCTGAGCCATTTTTCGCCGTTGACCTCGAGACCAGACCATGAAGGCATTCATAGGTCGCTTGACCCTATCCAAATTGTTATTATTGGCAGCACTGCTCGAATTCTTAGGCCCATTCCCAGCCCCACCACTCCCACCGTTGTGCGCATGATGATGTGCTCCACTTCCAGGCATTCCATGCCCTGTAGGTGGCCCACCGTGCATNCTCCCACCGTTGTGCGCATGATGATGTGCTCCACTTCCAGGCATTCCATGCCCTGTAGGTGGTCCACCGTGCATCATACTTTGCCCACCCGGGGAAATAGAGTGACCTAGACCCATTGGTCCACCCGGTGGTGACCGAAGGTCAAGGTTATACGACGGATGGGCATGGACACCCATGGCAGGTTTCATATCCTCAATCAATGTCATACCACTATGTGGATGGTGGGCCAGAGGTGAACCTGATGGGTCCAATGACGCCAAATCACGACCCCAGAAGGACATTGGTCAAGCCTTGACTGGTCGTTTGACACCTTAAACTTTCACTTAAACGGTTTTTTTTGCAACACAACTCACATTCCTTCTGGGTCACCAACACTTTTTCAAAAAAAAACTAGTAATCAAAAACCTCTACGCTGCTTTAACGCTGAATACCACTTATTGCAGAATGCAGATTTGTTTCTCGACGTGTTAGTTTCGAGTCACACTTGACCCCTGTCACACAAAAAGGCGACCTTTTGGCCTAATCTTAATCTCTTCGCCCTATCGTTCCTCTTGTTGTCTTATTCAATTTTGAAAAGATTGTGAAGAGCAAAAGCGCCTTTGTGAGCTGAGTGGAACAATTGGTTTGAAAGGCCTTTTCACTCTTTTCATTCCCCTATGTACGATTTTTCTTTGAAACCACCACGGCGGGGAGAATAGCTAGGGCAAAAGTACATTAGAAAACTGCCACGGCGTCGTTCCCCCCACCGTTAAAGAAAAAAAAATTAGAACCTAGGCCAGTGAGAAAACCACTCCTTGTGCCACTACCCCACTGTCTACTTTCCACCCAAAACCTTTTCAATTCTAGTCCTGACGTAAGAAAATAGGTGGGACTTGTGCACCGTGGGCCCGCCTCTCACGAACCTACCATTTCTCTAACCAAAGGAGAAAGACGACTACGTTTGCCTTCTCAAAAAGCCCCCTTTTTTTTTATTCAGGAGTGAAATAGTTACAGATTCAACCTTTGGCAAATTGCAGACTTCCCTCAAGACAAGGCCCTTTTCTCTTCCAATTTGATCTCAATTGGCAAATAGCAATGCTCTGTATGTATATATCTCATTTGCCTAAATTTGCAACACGAAAAAACCAAATAATTTTCTTACTATTGCTCAAGTAGCGTCCACTGCTCACAGCAAGAAATAAAAATACGAGCAAAAAAAATCACTAGTGAATATTTTGTTTAAACAAACAATTTATATTATGTTTTTACCACAAATTTTTTATTTCTACGCTCATCTCATGTTTGTCTTAAGCGTGATTCGTAATTTCACATTTACCTTTGTTACGCTTACAACAAAAACGAAACAAATCAAACAATTGAATTCAAAAAACTTGATTTTGAATCATTTGATTCGATCATTTACAAACTGCAACAGATTTCACCGGACATTTCCAAAGGTCGCCTATTCAAAAGACTTGTTTTGAACATAGTGATTTTTCTTCTAAATTTCGGAAGGTCTTTAAATTAGGCAAGATTTCCTTGAAAATGATAGGTATAATTTGCGAGCTTTTGACTCGCAAATTTGACATAAAAGTGTGACAGGCAATTCTCAACGATTCGATGTTTTAATTATACTTTTCTTCTTTTTTTTTTAAAAAAAAATGCAAATTCAATAAACATTTTGAACTCGAATTTTGAAAAAATTGAAAAAAATATGAAAAGACACGGTTAGGTTGCTCAGTTCCTCGCCCGATTATTTGACAATGTCAACAACTTTTATTCAAGAACTGTATGGAGAAGAATGCAGTGAAAGACGAGATTTTCCTATTATGACTGATTTCTATTGTGTTTCTATTGTTCTCCATTTGGGAGAAGTACTAGAGGAACCTGTTACTTTTCACAAAGTATCCACTACTCATCCTATTGTTGATAACACCTTTTGCCAGTATAGAAACTCAAATTAGGCAAAAATTATGACAACCTCTACTTTTTTTTCAAGCCCAATTAGCAAGTTACTAAGTAGGTAAAGAGCCAACGGCTCAGAGCAGGTTGAGCTTTGTTTCAAAATTGGAGAGAGATTCATTAAATTTGATTTATCTGTCAAATTTCAAAACTGAGAAAACAATAGAAGCCTCATGCCAATTCCTAATGAATGGACTTTCCACAAACTACTGTTCTTTACACAAGACAAACACATTGGGCCGAACTGAGCAATGAGCATATGGTGTGAACAAAATCAAAAGACACACATTTCAATTTAAAATCACGTCCATGACACTTTTACAAAATTCTAGCAAATAGTAATTATTGTTGCTGACTGAACTGTGGAGGCATACGAGTGAGTGCAGAAACAAAAAGTTAAAAATCATTGCACATGTGTAAAAATTTTGCAGAAAGAAACCTCTGGAACAAAAAGCTTTGTCGCCAACAATGCC
>JABASK010000708.1:0-12362 GCA_019776465.1 Rambutanura hunanensis | reverse complement strand
TCTACAACTCCCAAATCCTTCAAAGACTCAACTCTCGACTCAATTTCAATCAAAAAATCCTGTTAAAATATGGTAACAAAATAAAATTTCCAACCAACAACAAATTCTAAACAGTGACGCCTTTACCATATTTTTCTAAAAAATTCAAATTTTGTTAAACTCAAAATTAATTAAAAATAATGTAACTGTAAAGAAATTTAAAGTACAGTTTTAAAGTAATGTAACTGTGCTATACCTTGAATTTTGTCAGATCGTTTTCTTTATCCTCCAGCGTATCATCTTTTGGTCTATCTGATTTAACCATAGATTCTGCTTCGCCAATCCATTCACTTAGTTCTGCAACTTCTGTCTCAAAGGCATTCCAAGCTTTCAATGTTTCTTCTTTTGAAGAAAGCGTTTCGGCAAGTTCGTTCGCTAACTTGTCGTGATTGAAGCTGAAATTATGAGTGAACCAAATGAAATTAATTTAAATTGATTGAATTTTACGATTTGTTGAGAACTGAGACTTACCGACAGTTTCGTTCCTTCGTCTTGAGTCCACTGATAGACGTGTCCGGTAGACCTTCCGGGATGTTACGAATCATTGAATTGAGATGGTTAACGAGCTGCGTCCCCTCTGGCATTTTCTGCTGCAACTCTTGAAGTCTACGAATACTCTCGATAAGGCCGACTTTGTATTCAGATCCAGCTGTTTTAAAAAAAATTAAATTAGTTCTGGTTTTAAAAACTTGATGAATTGATTTTTTACATTTTCCTGAATAATTTTTTTTCTTACCAGAATGGATATTAACTTGCTCTAAAACTTGTCTATGGAAATCTTCCAATTTCGCCACAGTTTCATCCCATTCCACCATTGTTTCCAGAATTTTGCCTTGGAGTCCAATGGTCTCTGGCAGTAAGGTCAAAAGTCGATCATACCGCAGACGCTCTTTCGTCGGTTCAATTTCTCCCGGTATAAAGTTATCGCTCCGAAGTTTCAGTTCTGCTGCCTTTTCTTCTAGACTTTCAATCTCTGGTCGCATTCCTCGCACTTCTTCTAAACAAACCTTAAGCTTCACTCCTTTACTTCTCAAATCTGGGGCTGAAATCCATTCCGGTTTAATTTCTCCCACTCGTTTCTCCATTCCTTCCAGCCATTTATTCACATCACGCAAATTTTCCTTGTAGGCCGAAACTAATTTTGAATCTGCTGCCTGTTTTTGCTCAGCACCTTTCAATTTCTGTCCAATGTCTTCCAGTCTATTCCCTAAGTCACGCAAATCTCCCCGAATTTTTTCTCTTCCGCGGGCTTCCGTCTCCGGGTATAATTTTTCTGCTAATGAAGTAACTATTCCCAAATTTTTAAGACACTCGTCTTTTTCTAAAGCCAATTTTGAGATAGATTCCGGGGCAGGATTTTTCGAAAGATCTTCTAGAAGTGCCGTTTCCTTTAGCAAAGCTTCAAATTTGGTATCGTACGCAGTATGATTTTGTACCGCTAGCTGCGCTCGATTTAATGTCTCCCTACTAAGTACACTGAGTAGTTGGAACCGATTATTCAGCTGATTTACCAAGGTTCGGATTCTTTCGACTTGAGTGACTCGACTCAATTCGTGTGACTGATCGATGAAAACGTTCAATTCTGGCTCACGTGCTACAATTATGTTTCGCATAGGTGCAAGTTCTTCTACTGCTGCAATTTTTTCCGGCAACGTCGCACAAAGTGCTCGAGTTCGAAAAAATTGCTCAGTATCTTTGAGCCACTGAGTTTGGCTATTTAACTCTGTATCAAACTCTTGCCATTGACCTTGCGTGACCTTCAATTTTGCAGTCGTACTTTCCAGTGCCTCGCGTAATTCTTGCAGAGACGCTTCAACGGCCTTGACATCAGCTTCTAGCGTACCTACCCCAGAAACTGCCGTTGACACAAGCACCGGCTGTAACGCTCCACGCAATTCAGTAACAAGTGGAACTCCGACCTGCTGCATTTCGACAGTTAGAGATTCCAGTGCCTCCAGCCGTTTGACAAGATCGTTTTTTTCACCAGTGATATCATTGCCATCAGTACTCTTCAGCTTGGTGACATCCAACCATTGACCTACTTTTTGACGAATACGATTGAATTTTCCATGTGCTTCGACATTAGCTTCAAGTTTCGTTCTAATACTAGTCGATTTAGATTTGATACTTTCGTAAAGTTGTTGAATACTGGAGATAAAAGCTGAAAGACTCGAATCTTGCGTCGCTGCTGCCAAAGCTTCCGCGCGGTCACAAACCGTAGCCACTAAGTCCTCCTTCCCTAGTATTTCTTGATGTGAATTTAAATGAAGTTTTAGTTGAGCCTCTTTCTCAGGTAGAGTCACTCGTAGCTGGGTACAACCTTCAAGCGCGCCTTCGATGTCACGAAGAAATTTAGATAGTTGTGCTTGCGAGGACGAAAAGTCTTCCAACATATTGGCTTGTTGGGATAAATTTTGATCAATCGAGTCCAATGATTCACCAAAACGTTCCCAGTTGTCCCGTAAAGTACGGATTTGGTGTCGAATAAGTTCTCGTCCATCGGGAGACGTTTGGGCATAAAGTTGCTCGCCGACACCCACTAAGGACTCGAGGGTTGTGGCTGATGACGTGTGAGCTGCCAGCAGATTTGCCACGATTTTACGTTTTTCACCCAATGGTTTAGATTTCCCTTTTCCTGATTGGAGATCTTTTAGCTGCTCTGCTTTTGCGTCAAGGTTTTTCAAAAAAGAGGTATAGTTCGTTTCAAAATTTTGATGAGACTCGACATGTTCCTTACATCTCGATTCAGCCGCCTGAAAGTCACAACAAAAAATTGCACATTTTAAGAAGATTTGTTTAAAACACAAAAAATAAGTAATCTTTAAAAAAATTGTGTTTTATATTTACTTTTATAGCTGGTTTCAGTGCTTCATACTGTGTCAAAAGCTGCTTCGCCTTCATCTCCTTTGGTTCTTGGCTCGCAAGAACTTGGAACTCTGGCGCTTTCGCTAATTACTTCTTCATTAAGTTGACTAAGTTTCATAACCCGATCTTTTTTCGCCTCTATACTACTCTTAAGTGACTGATCTTTGACTTGACCTTCGACCTCTTTCAACCAACTGCTCAAAGATTCTACTGTACTTTTCACAAACTTCAACTTTTCGATTTTTTCCGCCGTAGAGTCCACTGCCTCTTGAATTTCTCCCAACAATTTGTCCTTTCCTGAAATCATTTGATCTAATTCAGCTCTCAAAGACGCATGACCTTTAGGAGCTGTACGCTTAAGAACTTTGTTCAGCGACTGTACACAAGTTTCGATAAGTGGTACTAGACTAGTCTCGGACGTCATGGCGAGGTGTTGAAGACGATGAATTTTATCTTGAGCAGTATCTAGCGAAAGCGTCGTCTCATGAGCAACCGATTCGAAATCCTTAACCGCTTCGGCCAACAAATTCCGAACATTGTCAAGCTGACGCCTATAATCTTCGTGCTCTTCCACAGCTTGAGTTAAGCTTTCCACTACGGACTCAATTTCTGTTCGTTTTTTCTCACAATCTTTTCGAAATTCATTAAATTTTTGACTTTCTGAAATATCCCCAAGATTTGCAAGCTTTTGTTCCAGTACTGAAATAACAGGAGCGTAGGCGATTAAATCCTTAAGTAGAGTTTTACCACGATCTAATTCTGCTACTTTTTCAGGAAGGGTTATCTGGAATGCATTCAACTGTTGAGATTTAGCATTTTCAAACCATTTAGCAACTTGAGCTTGACTTTCATCTATTGATGCCCAGCTAAGTCGAAGTGCTTCCAAATTTCCATTTAGGGCGTTGCCCTTTTCAACCAAGGCGTCCCATTCTTCTCGACCGTTTCTCAATTCAAGCCGAATTTCTTCCTTAGATTCTGGTGTCAAATGAATCAACATTTTCTCAGCCTTGGCCGTAGCCGCTGTTAACAATTGCTGTGGACGTGTAGATTTTAAAATTTCTTCCAACTGCATCACAGAAGCGACAGTAGCTGCATCTGGTTTTGTTGCCTTTTGAACTGCAGCTTGAACTGGCTTCAGTTTTTCTTTTGATTCTTGCAACAAACTCAGCAAATTCCTTCATATCGTTTTTGAATCCAGCGGCATTTGATGTCAGCATAGCTAAGCGTTCTGTAGCAGCTGCAATTGCAGTTGTCGCTGCTTTTTGTCGCAACACTGCTTCTTGTGCCTTTTGAACAGCTCCAGAACTTGGACTAATTTTTTGCAAATTTCCTCCCAATGTCTGCAGTAACGCTAGTTTCGGACTCATCTTGGAAATATCCGGTATTCCTTTCAATTTCTGCTGTACTACCGAAATTTCAGTCAATTTCACATGTGTAGGAACTTGGGCCAATTGATGTTCAAGATTCTTCTAGCATATGCGTCACTTCTGCCGCAACAGCGTCAAATTCCTCTGTTTTCTGGGTCACTTCTTGCCCATGCGCAAAGAGATTCTTTAACTGCGTTTCCACCGTTGTCAAATCTTTAAGAACAGTTTCGTATTCAAGATTTATCGTATTGACTTGCGGCATTTCACTAATGACTGGAAATTGAGCTTTGACCTGCTGAAGCAAACTCTTGGCTTCTTCCAATTTACCATTAGACCATTCCAAATCTGCAACGTTTTCTGGCAGACTAAGGCTCAATTTCTCTCTCGCTGAGGTAATTAGTTTACCCGCTGAATTTAACTTGTCAGTTAACTCCTTTTCGATTCCATAAAGTGCTGTACTTTGTACCGTGGTAGCTTGACTTACAAGCGAGTCCACTGTTGATTTTCAAATTTGTCATTTCCCGCTCAAACGGAATATCTTCCCAATCTGGATATTCACTTTTCAGTGCTCTGTGCTTCAGATTTAGTAGCTTCACTTCTTCTAAAACGTGTTGTCCATTGTCAATCAACTGTTTTGATTGGTCCAATTTAGCCTTCAGAGGAGCCGTTCGTATCGAATCTTTAACAGTTCCAACGTTACCCTTGAATTTCGTCACTTCTTCCTGAACGGCTTTCGTTGAATCTTTCAACTCCACAACTTTATTCTCAAAATTACTCAATTTTCCTTCCAAATTTGTAACTAGTGAAGCTGTAGATGTAAAACCTTCATCAATTAGTTCTAGAATAGAAGCCAAGTTTGGCCCTTGACCTGTCCTGAATGACTTGAAGTTGATCAACTTTTGAGGCTAGTTGACCCTGCGCTACTAACTTGTCTTGCAGTTCATCACGGTAAATGGCCAATTGATTTTTAGTGACCGTTGGACTGAACGGTGTTACACTGTCGTTTGTCAGCAGCGATTCGTAAGTTGCAGAAAGCCAATGAATCAATTCTGATTTGCTGGACTCAATTCCTGCCCAAAGCAAGGCTTGCGTCTCAGCCTGAGTCAATTTTCTAGCTAAATTCTTTTCTAAAGCGTTCAATCTTTCTACTAGAGGTGACAGCTCGGCTGGTTTCGTACTTGATGATTCTAAACTTGGAGAAATTGTACTTAGTGCAGCTGACAATTTGGTCACAAGTTTTGTACAATTGCTCGCTAACGGTTTTTGCTCTTGACACCGTTGAACGCACTGCTGAAGGTGTTCCACAAGTTTAATGGCACTGTCTTCATTTTCTGGCACTGTAGATAAAGCTCCGCCCACAAAAGTTTCCACTTCTTCTAAAGCCTTTTCTAGTTTCTTCTTCTCAGTTTCATATTCTTTCCAGGCGTCGACAGCATCAGTCACCATGGCCGTTTGCGCCTTGACAGCTTCCGACACTTGTTCGAATTTTCGATCTTCTTTATCCAGAATTCCCTGGACAACTTCTAGTGCAGCGGGATCTTTTTGTATCAATTGAGTAGCAAGTGAGTGTAGGTGAGCCTTTTGCGGTTGAGCTAATGTGTGTGACTGAGCCGTTTCTTGTAAGTGAGTCAAGGCTTGTTGTAAGTGAGGGCAGATCTAAAGTTTGAGGTAGAACGAACTCAACTGCAGATTGAGATTTAACGAGATTCGTTTCGAGATTCTCTTGAATTTCACGAACTTTTTGCCATTCGGCTTCGACTTCGTCTAATTTTTTCTTCTTCCCTTCAATTTGGTCCTTGACTGATTTCAATTTAGCCTGCAACTGTGTTACTACCAAAGAACCCGACACGGGTTCATCACCCGATCCCTTGATAGCCTTAAGTACCTTCGCTCGAGGAATCCATTCCGCTACCTTAGCTTCTAACGTTGCCAAATCAGACTCGGCGTCAGCCGCAGTCGCAGATTGGTTGAGCCTCAACTCCTGCTCGGCATGACGAAGTGATTCGGTGACATCCCCTTGCAAAGAATGAAGTTGCTGCCATTCATGAACTTGTGCTTGTCTTTCGCCGAGTTTTGTAGCCAAGTTTTGATATTTTTCAGCAATTTGAGAATACTGCTTGGATAAAATTGGTACTTGAGCAGAAGGACTTTTGAGACTGAGAACTTTAACATCGTTATAAATTTTGTTGAAATCCGACTGGTGAACTTGATGTTGATCTGCAAGAGCCAAAAGCGCTCGATTTGATTCGTCTAAATTGTTAAAGGTTATATCAATTGAATCCAACTTCGTTTCGAATTCAGTCATCCAATTTTCCAAAGCAGACACCTTTTCGTCATAACTAGCCCTAGAAAATTACCAGTTTTTATTAAAGTAAATTATTCTTTCAAAATTCCATTTAAACAAAACTTGCCTAGTTCGTCTAACTTCTTCCAGTGTATTCAGTTCGGCTTTGAGCCGCTTCTGCTAATTTCGAGATCTTGCCTTTCATTGCCTTGAGATCTGAGTTAAGTGTCGTAGCAGTTCCGGGTAGAGTGAGTCGACACAGTGTCTCACATTGTTTGGTCAAATCACTAAGGTTGTGTTGTTCTCCTGTCACTTTCTGACATAAATCCTTTAGAAAAATGAACAATAATATCAGAACCCTCCAGAAGAGCCAGGTCCAATCACTATTTATTTACAGGTGTTTGTTAGGTGATGAGATAAATGACTTTTATCTTAAAAGGCTTCGAACTTACTTCCAATTTTGCCTGTTGGACTGCCAATTGCTCACCACTGAGAACTGCATAATTGATAGGACGCGAGAGATCCTGAAGTTGAGCAGAGATCCAGTCTATCCAATTTATGATACGCAGCGTCGTATCCCTCCCAAGTATCTACTAGGCCTTCGTATTTATCACCCCAATGTTCAACAGTACTCTGAAATTGATCAAAAAACATTTTTTTTTAATCTAGCAATTTTATTTCATACATGATTTCTAAAAAATTTTCGAAATCGGTTAAATCTTACACTGATCGAAGCCACTTTGGTTTGAGCTGTTTCAACTTCTTCAATCGTACCAGCAACGCCTGGAACTTGACAAACTTTGGCAGCCGACTCTTCCAAAGTGAAGGCCACTGCTTTTCCGGCTCCCGTTAAATCCTAATATCACAATTTATTTATTTGAATTTTTTAAAAGTTCAAAATTAGCAATTTGAAAATTTCAACTTCAAAAATGTTTTTTGTGTCATCCAAATCTTCAGTCAAACATTTTTGGTAAAAAAAAATTTTTTTGGTTAACTTTTTTATATCATCCGAATCTTCAATAAAAAATTTTTGGTAAAAAACTTGGAAAAAAAATTTTTTTTTGTCCATTTTTTTTCGCATCATTCAAATCTTCAATAAAAATTTTGGAAGGAAAAATGGTGAATTTGAATTTTCGAATTGAAAAAAAGGGTATCAACGTTTCACCTTCATTTCTCCCCTCAGGCGTTTCGCTTCCTCCAATGACTGCGGGCGAGTGAAACCTTTGGCCACTTTAGCCGCTCCAACTTCAATAAAAGGCACCGCCTTTTCGACGCTTTCTTGACATTTCGTCCAAGATATCAAGGCCACTTCAGATTTTGCCTGTTGTGTGACCATTTCTTCCTGGACTTCACTTAGTCCACTTCTAATTCCTTCTAATTCTTTTGACAAAGTTTCAACCGCCGTATCCCCACCTTCTATTGGTTGACATTCGCCCAGTTCCATTTGAAGCGCCGAAAGTTTTGCCCAAATGTAATGCTACTTGAACTCCAAGTTCCTTAGTCTTGGCTAGCCTTTCATCAGGTCGAATTTCCATTTGTAGAAGTTGAAGTAAAGCGTTCTTACAAAACTCGACATCAATTCGCAGAGAAGCAATTTGACTTGACAGTGTTTCATATTTTTGGTTTTCTTTCGAAGCTTCATTAATTCTTCCGTCTAAAATTCCAAGAAGATGTTCTAGACGACGCTCAATAGCTGACACTTCCTCCTCTAATATGCCTCTTTGTTGTGGATGTGACACGGCAGCTAATGATTGACTCAAGTCTTTGAGTTTAGCCACAGTGTGATTGGTTGCCTGGTGAAGGGTACTACATAACTCTTGCCTGTTCCCGGCATCTTTTGATTTAACCCCTTCCAATTGTGACTCGGTGTCTTGCAGAAGGTGCAGGATAGAAGTTTTATGTTCTGCGAAGGACGTCCAAACTCGATGCGTTTCTAGAATACAAAGAATCAAATTAAAAGTTCTCGATTTACGACGAATAGAAAACGCTTATCTAGTAAAACTTATAAGCATTAACGAAACGTGTTCACCTTGTAAACCTCTCAACCGATCTTGTGCTCTCTTCTGGATTCCTCTCCAAGCCGTTTCCAATTCTTGGGATTCCGTTTGTACAAAATCCGGTGCATTGGAATCATGTCGCCGCAAATCTTGACCTGCCTGAAGTAAACTGACAATTCCCGGACGCTGATTTTCTAGTTGGTTCAAAAGAATATGCTGCTCATTAATCATTCGTTCTAGGTGTTCAAACGTAGTGGGACAGAGGTCACCGTCCATGTAAGGTGAATCTAATCCTTCCAGCTCTCGACAAACCTGTGACATTCAAGGAAATTAGCTTTACATTAATGAGGTTTACATATCAGTTAATCAGTTAATCAGTTACATTTACTAAAATTCCTGGACATTACCCTTTGTATCTCCTCTCGATACGTGTAACATCTCGACTGTGTTTCGGTTCGAATCATCGTCACTTCAATCATCGGTACCAAACTCTTGTATCGCTGAATCAAATTTTCAAGAGCTGTCTGTTCACCCAGCGCCTCTTCATCAGCACGTAGAGAAACTAGTAAATCCAAATCCTTCACTAGGCCTTTCATCGTCTCTCGTTTTAAATCAACGTCACGACAAATGGCCAAAAATTTAGATTTCTCAGAATCAAATTGACTAGCATCGTAAGGTTCCATAGTCATGATTTGTTTCAAGGCCGTATCAACACTATCCATCCAACTCGAAACACTATTAAACCTTTAACAAAAAAGTACTTTAAAATTCAGCATTATTTACGAAAACTCACTCTTTAGTATTTCAACTTTTTTTCTGTCGTGCTTTACTTCATCCTGTACTCCTCCCACTGTTGTGGAATATTTTGTAGCGTCATTCCCAAGGATTGTACGCGTTCCATTAAACTTTGAAATACGACATTTCCTTCTTTTAAAGCATCTTTTAGGTTCTGATCTTTTGATTCGATATGATGATAAATTTGAGCAAGCCGGTCCAAACTATTTTTAGCTTGGATAGGAAGATTCCCGGAGAGTAAGTCAGCATTTCGAGCTAGTGCTACTTGTGGATGCTGATTCAATATCATTTCCTGCTCATTTACTTCCCGATGAATTTCCTTCAATGTACGGGCCAAAGTTGCTTTTTCTAAATGAAAATCTAACTTGGCCAGGTGTCCAGGAGTTTTGGACATGATTTGCTATAAACAGTATACAAAATGAACCTTTTACAGAAGCGAAACCTTCTACAAAATAAACTAATTTTGTACAAAATCCTTACGTTCCACTGATTTTGAGTGTACTCGACTGATTTGATTACAGCTTCATAATATTGCGATTCTGTACAATTCCTTAAAGCTTGTGCAGCGTCCAAGAGTTCTCTCAATGGTCTTTCGGCAATTTCTTCAAAATACTTTTTATGACTTTCGAGCGTCTGAACTGATTTGAAATCCGTATCCATCATTAATCGTTCAACAGTTCTGAGACAGTCCTCCACAACGGCCTTATTCTCTTCGTATTTTCTCCAGCATCTCAAGCATTCACCGAGCTTATTTTCCCACTCATGAATTTTTCTCTCCAGCAGTTGAAATTCTTCCTGAAGTGACCTCACTTGACCTACATCTCCTTGATCAATGCTCCCAGCCCCTCTTGATCGGTTCTCTACCAATCGGCGCTTACTCTCAAGAAGCGTTTTATAGTAAACCATCTTTGCGAAATGTCGTTTGTGAGCTAATAGAATTTCCTGAGTTGATTTCATATCCGTTGGAGCATACGTTGCCTCTCCACCAATCGGCGCTTACTCTCAAGAAGCGTTTTATAGTAAACCATCTTTGCGAAATGTCGTTTGTGAGCTAATAGAATTTCCTGAGTTGATTTCATATCCGTTGGAGCATACGTTGCCAAGAGCTCAGTAGCTTGTCGAATCCAATTGATCGTTTCTTCAAGACCAGTCCTAAGGGCATCTTGCTCTGCAAGGTGGCTACTGAGTGATGCCAATTTGACTGGAATCTGAGATCGGAGACAAACTAAGCGTTCTTTTTCGGTTTTGATGTGTTTCATTAGTCCTTCAACATCCTCTCCAGAAAGTTCTGGAAGGAGGACTTGAAATTGACGATTGATACTACGCCATTCTTCATCCTTAGAATCCAGAGACGCTTGAATAGAGGACAGTTCAGAAGGATGAGTCGCTCCAGCAAGAATTTTCTCCCCCGTTTCTAACCAATTGGCGAGAGATGACAAACCATCCAAAATTTCTTTGCGTTTTCGCATTACTCGCCCAAGATGTTGATACTGATGAACTTGATTGAAAAGTTCGGCCCATCCACTTTCAATTCGTGAATAATCAGTTTTTATCATTGACACTATTTCAGGCGTACAAGTGGCCATGAGGAAAGCAGCAGTGTCCCGAAGAATTTGAAACTTTTCTTCCCACACAGCAATGTCCTGAAAACGTGAAAAATACGACATAAGTCAAAAATTTTTACTATCGTTTCACTTTTACTTTAAAATAGTTCATGCGTTCCTCCTCCGGCGCTTGCGCCAGAGGAAACGACTGTAGCAGCCAATTTTCCATTTCAGGTAACGTTGCTTCGTATCTCGCCCACTGAGAAATCACTTCTTCCAACATTGATCCTACACAACGAAGTTCCATCCCCACACTTTTCCACCTTTCTGCAATTTCCCACAGAAAGTGATCAGCGACGCGACATTCACGAGCATCTGCATGTGAAAAATGAAAGAAAAAATATTTAGTTTTTATCAATCTGCATGTGAAAAATGAAAAAAAAATTTTCGTTTTTATCAATTTATCATTATTTAATTTTTTTATGCTTCAAAAAATTCACTTTTTCTCACCAATTCCGCCTTCACGCTTGTACTCATCTACAACAATTTTCATATCAGCGTAAGCTCGATCAAACTCAGTGAAAATTTGATTTCGATTGACAAACGTGTTGAATTGATTGAGAAGGGTCTGGACGTTACGACCATATTGCCCAGTCCACTGTCTTACACGATTCTCGACTAAGACAATAAATGCCACAAGGCAACACTGAAAGATTACAAAAAGTTTTAATTAACAACAAGCGTAAGCGTAACTTGTGTCCTCGTCACGGTTGTTAGTTTGTTCCATACCTTATGTTCCAGGTACTTCAAGTGTATTAAGCGTTTGACGTGTTTCAAAGACACGTCTCGTAGGCGAGTGCCCATAGAGTCTAGTTGTTCGGCCGGAATTTGCTGGACGACTGGAAGACATAAGGCCTCCGAGAATTGAGAAATAATGGTTGGAAGATCAGCAAAAAAAGCCTGAAAATAATTTTCAAAAAAAATAACAACAAATGTGATTCAATTCAAAAACTTGTTTCTTTCCAACAAAAACAAAGCCAGAGACACAACAGTTTTTTAACAGAATGTTTTCCCAAGACCTTACTTTGTGTTGTTCTATTTTCGTATTGAAAATCCGTGCAGCTTCATCATCCAAAACAGTCGGTAGGTCTGGGGTAAGTAGAAGAAGCTCAGCACGTGCCAACCACTCTCCGATTTTGCCAAACGGTTCAGGCAGGGCAGAATCCAGTAACCACCGCCATTCATTCAACTGTGAATCTAACTTCGTCCATAGCATGTGTAACTGCGCCCAAGACTCTTCCGTGACACCAACCATGCGCATTGAGTCAACCAATGTCTTTAGCCTGTTGTAAACTTCCTTCTTGCTCTGCTTCTCTTCCTGTAAGGTCATGTAGTCATGGTAGTTCCTGGACAGGCTATGGGTCTGTTTCATATGCTCCATATACTGCGTCTTTTGATTGAGCCAAGTTAA
>JABASK010000707.1:0-12367 GCA_019776465.1 Rambutanura hunanensis | reverse complement strand
TTCTGAGTGGATTCGTAGGAAAAGCAATTGTTCGAATCACTATCAGTTATCTGTGAACATCAAATAGTTAAGTAGTTGAGCGAGTAATCTTATTGTCAGCATTTAATTTACTCGTCCAACGTTCAGGTACGAATGACCAAAGCTAAATACGTTTCGACCAGTAAATTTAATATTTCACTCAAGTCAATATAAAGTTATTTAGAAAAACACAGCGTATGCATGGGAAGACGACATTACGCACGTTTGGTGTGGTATGTTGGTTTGTTCATCAATTTACGCTAAATGTCGAAGATAGTACCAAACTACCAAAAGAACATTTCACCGTTGCGTTGTTAGCAAATACATAGAAGTATGGGTGATTATGTTTAGAAAAGGACCCTTTCGATCTTTGGGTCAATTCCCATTTAAAATGCATTTGGGGCATTGGGGTTTGGTATTTGGGGCAAGTTGTAGTCTTGTAGTACACCACTGTCTCATATCATCTAGAAATTTTCAAAATACAATTGCAAAACGCAACTGGACAAAATTTCAAGCGCATGTAGAATGGCAATACGATTATTAGGTGATGGGAATTCTCCTTACAATTTTGTCCACCTGAATTTGACAATTGTGTTCTGCAAAGTATCTACTTAGATGAGAGACAGTGGTGTAATTGTAAACTACTGTAATTTGTAGAAGGAATATTTTGTTCTTTTGTGATTGAGGACTTGGAAATGTGTTAGTGTTGTCATGTTATCCACGGGGAGGTATATACGCAGGGGCCCCCAGCAGAATTCAAAGTCCAGTCCCATCTCTGTTAGCATTAGGTTGCTGCTTGAGTTGAGGAGATGGAACCTAAAACCTTAATGGTAGGAGATGGGACGTGACTTAAGAAAATTTTACTGGGGTCCCTTGGGTATATACTTCCCTATCCACGAGTAACTGCTCGGTCAGTTCAGTTCTCGTCTCCATAGGTATTTCCTAAAAAATCAACATTTCTGGAACAGAATCGCCCTCAGCATTTGCAGGAAATTTTAACAACGCAAAGTCGTTGACATCATAAGTTCGCGTCAAACTCAAAATACGAGGCAGTTTGTAGATTCCGAGAACTGCTAACAACTATGGTGTGGTTGAAGTAACACTGCAGTACTTGGAATCAAAAGCACTCAAAATCTTCTAAGCAACCAAATCTTCTAACTTTTAAGTGTCGTCACCGACGACCGCCAGTTTGCAAATTTGGTTTTAGCGTTTCCCTCCATTCTATCTGTTTGAAATTTCTTTTCCCGCAGCGTATGCTCCGCCTGCTGCTACCACACATCGCCACACCTCTTCTTCACAAAATCGTGGGACGGAGGGGGGGGGGGATGTTCGAGCCCGATCTCCTTTGAGTGAAATCAGAACCGGTTTTAGCATCTGGTTCTGCATAACACCCACACCCGAAAGAAAATGTACCCAAATTAATAACGTTTTAATGGCAAATCGGAAGCTGCAGAGTTTTTTGGTGTCAAATATATATACCACCTTGCGAATTGGAACCGACAAAATGGTTTACCAATTAGCCAATTGTTAGATCAATTTTTTATTTATTTTTTATTGAAAAAGATGATACAAAAAAGTTGATCAAAAAAATTTTTTGTTGGCCCAAAAATTTTTTTTTGAAGATTTGGATGGTACATTTTTTTTTGACCAAAATTTTTATTGGGGATTTGGATGACACAAAGTTGGTCAAAAAAAAATTTTTTTTGGAAATTTTTTGGACCAAAATTTTTATTGAAGATTTGGATGATACAAAAAAGGTGGTAGAAAAATTTGTTTCTTTGGAAAAATTTTACTGTTCGTTTTAATTTTAATTAACTTAAAATAAGTAAATTAATTTTTTCGAAAATATTTTTTTTTAAATTTGAGATTAAAATGGCATCGTAGCGTACCCAAAGACTTCAGAGTCTGTAAATGAAGCCCTAGATAAGAAGTTCAATACAGAGAAATTTTTCTTTATTATTGACTGTAATATGTGCTGCACTTTCTGTTTACACATTTAAAGCTGTTACATGTGCGAGTTTTCATGCCTGTGGGAGCAAAGTGATTCTTATGGTTAGAACCGGTTATAATTTCACAGTTTGAAGTTGAAACTCTTACGGCGCCAATCACCAATTAAGGGGTTTACTAGTATTAAATAAACCCAGGTACTTCATCTTGTATAGATTCATCTTCATCTTGTAGTCGTAAGTTTTTGAGTGTACATGGGGTGGGGCGACAAATGAGTAGAAGCAAATGCGGAGACCGGAATGCGTAGGTTAAAAGTGGAGACGTCGAAAGAGTAGATTTTGGAATGCGTAGAATTGAAATGCGGAGATGACAGTTGCGTAGATTTTGGAATGTTAAGTAGTTAAGAATTGCGCAGGTGTAAAAAAAACCCAAAAGGTAGTTTAATTTAAATTTAAAAATTTCAATATTATGCAAGATTGTGCCTTTCAAAGTCAAGCAAGTATTTCGATATGAAAGTCTTTCGCAATAATAGTCATTCGAAATCAATGCAATTCGAAATTGTCGAAATTATGACCGGACACGGTTGGAAATTTCAATTGGCAAATTGATCTGGGTAAAGTTTCGACTGAGCGAGGTGGTGTGCGTTGAATTATAGTTATTATTTGGCGACTAGTCACAAGTTGTATGTCGCCTTGACACCCACAAACAGTGACGACAATGCCAGTTGCTCAGATTTACAACAACCGAATCCCAAACATTTAGTTCGGAAGGCGAATTAGAGGTTTGTTGGGATTCGTGTATAGCAAGCGTATGTAAGGGTATAGTAGATACATAGGGAAAGACCTTCGTCACTAGTCAGCTGCGCCTCATGTACGTTTTTACATCTTTTTCGTTTTCTCTCCCTATTTTAGTCTGGATAAAAAGTCAAGTGTTTATCACTCTAAAAGTTGACTATCTCCTAATTAGTTCAATCCCAAGTTGTATGTACCACATTCATTGATATTCTCTGAGGTCATTGATCACCGTTTCGTAATTGAAGCAGTGATTTTGAACCCGTGTGGTGGGTTAGTTAAGTTGAGTCACCAGTAGCTATAGCTTTATATTCCTTTGTTGTAGTTCAACGGAAAAACCGTTTCACCGGAGCGACAGGTTCCACAGGGATTTCGGATCTGACAAGTGAATAGAACATCAATAATTAATCTTACTCCTTGGTGATGCATTGTTTAGATTGAAACAATGAAAGTGGATCGGACGAAAACGAAGCGGAGCAGCACAGACGTGGTAAGTTGTCTATTTAGAACCCTTCAGTTATTCCGTATGGAATTATGATCTAGGTAGGTTAGTAGCGGAACGGTTGAGTCTTTACTAAGTGTATGGGCGAGTTACCGCCTCTTAATCTTACACAAATGCGAAGAAACAACCTGACTTACTAGTTTATTACAATATTTCAGCCTCCGGACTGTAAAGTGGTAATCGCAAGAATTAAGGGATGTGAAACAGCTTTGGATTTGTTTAACGTCTTGTCAGCAATTGAGAATTGGACGTATGGGAAATGTGAATTGTACCATTGGATTGACGTGCTAGACATCTTTGACACATACCTGGAACAGGCTGCCCATACAGTTGAGGGCAGCAAGTGGGCAATTGCATTAGATGCTGAAAACAACGAAATGGTAACTATCAAGGCAAATTAATAGTAACATCTTCGCAGCAAGTATAATGGGTGTTTCTCTTTCTAGTTACGATGCTGCGTGACTTATATATTGAACTTCACCACTCTTCTAATTGAACACTCATTCTCTCGCAACCTATACAACTCCATGGAT
This sequence comes from Rambutanura hunanensis, assembly GCA_019776465.1. Classification (NCBI taxonomy): domain Eukaryota; kingdom Metazoa; phylum Arthropoda; class Collembola; order Poduromorpha; family Neanuridae; genus Rambutanura; species Rambutanura hunanensis. The sequence continues at coordinate 8,576 of JABASK010000707.1, read as the reverse complement.
CATTTGGTTAAACTACTGAACTCTGTTTGCATCCGCATGGTTTTAGAAGTTCTTCAACTTTTATTCATGTTTAGCAAGCGAAGCAACTTTTTAGCTAGATTACCAGAAGAGAATCGTGAGGCCCTACTCGAAAGACTGACATGCATCGCAGATGTAAGGGTAAAGTCGCTTTAACTTTTCTTATTACAGTCTGGTTTTTTTAAAGTATCGCGGTGTTCAAAAATTTCGTACCATTGGAAACGACAGTGAACGAAGGACGTATTCGAAATGACTATGTAACGTACCCCGTCGCATTAAAAAAATCGTGTTAACAGTTGATGTTTTTCAGTTCTGTATCCGAATGATAATTAAACCGCGGAATGAAAAGAAAGTTGATGAGGAACAATTCGGAACACCACGATCGGTTTTGCACAGGAGAGGGTGAAGTTAAATGAATGAATTAAAAATGACAGACATATTTTTGGTCCTGTGTAAATTCATAAATTTCAACGGCCCGGAACCAAAGAGTAAATGCACTAATTTATTCCTAACGGGCGTCGTTCATGCGCCTTTCCACGTACAAAATTAATACAGCTGTACGTAAACTGGCGTTTCAACCAACAAATTTTCAAAAACCGCCAAATTAGTAAAAAAAACCGACTAAGTATAAGCAATTATGGAGCACTGTTCAACAACAAAGCCTTGTAGCACATTAATTGAATATCAAACTCCAATATCACTTTTTCAATATGCTATCTTTCAGAGTTGGGGTGGAATGGAGGCAGGATATGGATTGGCTGAGTGCTGCACTGATCATCCATTGAGTGTAATGTTTAGTTTAGTTTTAGATACTCAATTCATTGAACGAGTTGTCAGAATATTTTGCGTAATTTCAGTTTTACCCTGCATCGGCACGAGGAATTCATATGGAGTTTCCATCTGCATCCTCCTTGGATGCTCGTGGAAAATCAGACGCAATTACTGTGGTTCACAGAGATGATGTGACGGAATTGGGGAGTAATCCGGCAGTGGGTATGGATTATCTAGTTGAGCATTACAATATCCCAGAGGAGAAACAGGTTAGCTGACAAAGGCACTAGAACCGTGGAACTGATGTGTTACTGCATTTTTATACTAATTCGATTGTATTGCAGATCATGCTCTTTACACACCTGAGATTGGCGTTCAATTTTCCTAATTTTTCAAATCGATGTCAGTGCGTTCAAGCTCGCTTGCAAGCAATGTCAATTCTAGTTTACACTAATGCGCTTCATGACAATTTTCCTCAGCTGTTGTATGGTGGTCTAATGGATGAAATAGTGGAATTTACTGCGATTAGAATGTACTAAACTAACTGAAATCAAGGCAGCTGGTCTTCGAGCCCTTACTTCAGTTATTCATTTGGACCGAGTTCAAAACTTTCCCAGGTTACCATTAGCATACATCAAAATAACACCAGTTTCGGAGTATTAAATATCCGTCCGTTCAATTATTGTTGTGTCGTTTATGACATGTTTGATTTATATTTTATGAATTTGTTTTCTAGCATTATCGATGTGACAGGGATTAGTGCTTACCATGGTTTTTTGCCAATTATGGTGCGAAATTGTATCACTTCCATGATCACGCCTGCTGGTTCTAATCCTTCAGTGAAACCATGTCCAATTTCTTTGGCAACAGCATTATTCAGTTTCATTTATCATTTGGCGAGTTACGAGCTTGGAGGAGAAGCTCTTGTAAGTTGTGGAATGCTTGAAAGCCTTTTAAAGGTTGTCACTTGGAAACCTCAAGATGAAGACCAAATTACTGTAAGTTTTTAACTCAATTTTTATGTATTTCAACGTTCAAATATATTTTCATCTACTGATGTTTTGTCGAATGGCTTTTTTGTAGTTTGTGACTAGAGCTGTTCGTGTCATTGATCTCATTACAAACATGGACATGCAAGGGTTTCATACACATAGTGGCTTGAACATTTTCATTAATCGACTTGAGGTAATACCATTAAAGTTTTTAAGTTAATGGTTTAAGTCTGAACTATGAAGTACTTAAACCCCTTTCGTTTTCAAACGTTCTAGGTTGAAGTAGCTGATTGCCGCAAGGAACAACCATTTGAAATCATACCGGAGCCCTCCACATCATTGGGACGTCAAAATACGACAAGTTCTCAAGATCAAGACATCACGGAAGAAAAATATGAAAACACTGCACCAAACGCGGAAGCACAAAGTTCAAACTCATCAGAGGTACCAATGGATTCAGATTCAAATGTTGAAAACGTCCGTGAGGTTATTTATTATCGTTTTAAAAACAGTCAACTAATTAATTCTTATAAATCCGGACGGCTCTGTTAATATTTTGACTTTGTATTCTTTAGCAGACAAATCCGACCCATACTTCTGGGAATTCTGCTACCTTCACTCCAAGTTCGCAAGTCTGTTTGCCTCAACGAGCCGCACTCTTAAAATCACTCTTGAATTTTCTCAAGAAAGTTATCCAAGATGCTTCATTCTCGGACAGCATTAGGCATATAATGGAAACGTCTCTACCTAATTCTCTTCGTCATATCATCAGTAACGCTGAATACTACGGTTCTTCCCTATTTTTGTTGGCTACTGATGTTGTGACTGTCTACGTCTTCCAAGAGCCATCTTTACTCTCGGCTTTACAAGATAGTGGACTCACGGATGTTGTTCAAGAAGCAATCCTGGTGAAAGAAGTAAGCCGATTTTGATAAGAAAATCATGTTTAAGCAACTTCTAAATTTTCAATTCGTTTTCTAGGTTCCTGCTACAAGAGAAGTTATAGCTTCGATTCCAAATATTTTTTCAGCTCTTTGCTTAAACAATCGAGGGTTGACCGCATTTCTCAAATGTAAACCGTTCCACAAAATTTGCAAACTGTTGATCTCTCCTCAGTACTTGGCAGCGATGCGCCGGCGTCGTTCGGCGGAACCCATGGGTGACACTGCTACAAATCTTGGTGGGGCAATGGATGAATTGATGAGACATCAACCGGGACTCAGATCTGAGGCTACGATTGCCATGGTTCAGGTAAGTTTAAAAAACATGCTTCATTCTAGTTTCTAACTGGCAACTCACTCACGTAACTTGGTAACTTTTGTGATTTTAGTTGCTGGAGGATCTCTGTAGTATGAGCGTGGATGCACGGTACTTGTGGTGGAAAGATCATCCACCTAAACTGGAAGCGAGTTTAACTACTACACGTGCTGGAACTTCTGAAGTTGGTAGCAGTGAGGAGGATGATGAAGAAGAGGAACCTTCAATTTCATCACAACCTCAACTCATTCCAGCACCCGCTGGTACACACCAAGAAATGATATCTCAGTCGACACATTCGGATTATGGTAGCAAACCTCCGCCTCCCATGACAGACTACATTTTCAATGTGGTATGTAACCAGAACAAAATAGTACCAAACCCAAGTAACACTTATACTTGAATTATATTATGACTTAACCATTTACTGACTCACTGACTGAGTCCTTACAACATGTCTTCCACGTCAACGACATATTACTTTTTAAGTATAAGCTTGTCGTGGTTTTTAGATGAAATTCTTGGACGCTATTTTGAGCAACAACAATACGGACGACCATTGTCGTGAATTTGTCACCCAGCAAGGAATCCAGCCTCTCGTGACTGTTTTGTCATTGCCTTATCTCCCCCTGGACTTTCCAAATACGGCTTCATGTCAAGCAGTCTCTGCTGTTTGTAAATCAATTTTGGTAAGTTTTCGGTTTTATGCGCTTAGCTTAAAAAATTCGACACTTTAACATAAATGAGTGCAAAGGGTCAGATGTCAGATTTCGTTGTAGCAAAAGACATCAACATTTATTCGGAAAATTATCGTTTATTTCAAAAAGAATTTTGTGGTAATCCTTTTCTTGTCTACAGAGTTTGGCTCATGAAAGGAACATCCTAAAAGTTGGTATGGACCACCTCGAGAAAGCTCTTGTTTATGTGGATCAGTTGGGGGACCCACTTCCTCATCCAGGTAGCAGCGTTCTCCTACGGGAACTCGCTAGTGCGACAGGCTACGATGAAGGTGTCATTATTCCTGGAGATCCAAGTGAAACACCGATTCTTGCCAGCATGACCAGCGTTCATTCACTCGTCATGATGTTCATCCAAGTGTGTCGAACAGGACAGGTGAGCGATACTTTTGTAGAATTCTTTAGTTATTTNCAGCATGACCAGCGTTCATTCACTCGTCATGATGTTCATCCAAGTGTGTCGAACAGGACAGGTGAGCGATACTTTTGTAGAATTTTGTAGTTATTTTCGAGTGTGCGTGTGCGCTAGGTTTAAAGGGTTTAAGGTTTAAGCACCCGACAACGTTATCACAAACATATTTGGATTTTTTTTTCAGCCTGAAATACGAAACATGTGTATGGACCAATGGGGAGTAGATAAAGGACTCAAGTTGTTGAAGAGACTTTCTAAAGTATATTTGAATCTAGTTTGGGAAAGTACAGTGTTATTGGCAATTTGTAGTGGAGAGTATAAACCTGGCCCTGGTGAATTTGCCCGTCGTGAACTGGATATCTTAGTTCCGCCTTCAAAGTTTGATGTCGTTCCAGAAACAGAAGCATCAGCGGCTACTAAGGTAAAACTAATTAGGTGCGGTAGGTTAGCAGAAATTCAATGTGTTTCCTTTATTCATTATTCTAGGAGCCAAGTACCAATGACCAAATGGAGGTAGACATTCATCAGATTCCGCCAACCATGTATGTGAGTTCATCAACTCAAACTAGCCACAACACAAAAACTGACAAGGCAAATTCAACGCTCCAAGAATATGCCAGAATTTTAAAACCAGTTCTCAGTGCATCATCTCGTCTCGGAAGGGCCTTAGCGGAACTTTTCGGCCTACTAGTGAAGGTGAAATACAACTTGGAAAATGATGTTTTCCTCAAGGATATTATTGCTGATGTTCATTGACTTTTTTTTTCGTAGCTCGCAGTTGGATCCCCGTTAAGACAACGGCGTGGTATGCCTGTTCCGACTGGTCCAGTTATCGTAAGCCCTTACGCCGATAGCGTTGCCACAGTTCTTTCGGAATTATTAGCCCAGGGACTTCGTTGGGAACCCATTCCCACTTCACCAGTGCCAAAACTCCAACTGAGTATCTGTGCTGTTGGATTTTCTTCCCCATTAGTCTTTGATGACAAGAGATTTCCGTATCATCTTATGCTCAAAAAGTTCATTGATAGTGAGGGATTAGCAGCACTGTTTGAGTAAGACTTTCTGAAATCAAGAACTGGACTTAAAAAACCGTAATTAGTAGTTATATAAAATCATGTACTTGACTATTAAATAGTGTCTTTTACTGGGCCATCGGTTCCGATAGTCAACCAAAAGGAGAGTGGTGAAAATGCAACTGAGCAATCAAATTTGTCGGATCAACAAGTAGAATTTTTGGACTCATGGCTTGTACTTGTGGAAAGATTTGTTAATCCAAAAATGGTACTTGAAAGTCCACACTCACTTGCAGAGAAAAATGGAATTCTCACATAAACGTCTACAGTTCAACCCTCATGCATTCTTGGGCCATGTTCACAAGGTAAGCCTTATATCCGATTCCTACTCATAAAGTTTGGAAAAGACAAGGTTTTTTTTACTAACTCTAAAAAATAAGTTAAATATTACATTTTGGAAAGTACAATTACTAGTCTAGGTTCAAATGATTGGATGGAAGAGTAGGGTCCGCACCTGTGTTATCGACTATCCCACCACAGGCGCATATGGGCACCAACTACCGTCAATGCATAGGTACCGCCCGGTCAACTGTTTAGTCGACGAGTTTTGAAAAAAAACCATTTCCCTCCTTTCCAGTTCTAACGCCTGGAAGTTCAGAACTGGGGCGGAGGGAAAAGGGTTTTTTCAAAACTCGTCGACTAGCAGTTGACCGGGCAGGTGTTGGACACATCGGCATGCCCTAGTGAGCATTCCGACGTAAGACACTTTTTTCCTCCTCCTCCATCCAATCAGTCAAGAGGGTACTAGTAGATAGATATTAACCTAAAATATTAAGTCATGGTACGGTGACATCTTTACTGTTTCTGTAATATAGCTGGCGTTCAAGGCAATACTGTTTCTCTGGAAAACCAAACCTATCAAGCTCATCGGTCATCGACCAGCCGATTTGATGCTGTCTATTTTGTGTAATATTCTCCGTCACAAGGAAAACTCTGAGGTACAAAACGCTTTTAACTCTGCTCCGTTTTGTTGTTGTATCTCACCTCAATTGGTTTGATGTAATTTCTTGTTTAGGCGAATGCCAGGAAAGGTCACCCTTTCAATGCTCCACAAGGTAAGGATAACTTTAATCGATGTTGAATAAATGTTTACCAGGGATAAAACGGGTGTTTTCGTTTTCGACAATATTTAGTCGAATACTTATATGTATAATGTAGGCTGATTCACTGATGCCAGTGTTACGCGACCCTGAAGGTACTTAGTCCGTGTCTTTAAATCTAAAAATGTTACATCTAAGGACTTCGCATTTACTCAAATTACATTGACCACCGCCGTTTACGTCTAAAGTGCGTTAACTTTTATAGCGAATTTACCCTAATAGGCAGTGATATGTGTATGATCATCCTGGGTTTCATTCGAGCTACTACCCTATGACGTTTGTGTGTTGAAATTGAAAATTGATTTTCAACAAAAAATCAACAACTTGATTGTAGAATTATTAAAAGGTACTTTTTGCATGCATTTCCACATTATTTAAGTAGAATTCATTCAGAGTGAATGGAGAAATATGAGCATCCGTGTAACATGTTTTCAGAATTTCGGTATCGATGGTAATTTCTAAAAAAAGTTGTTGGTTTTGTGCTGAAAATTCCTTTTTAGTCACAAATGTCATGGGGTAGTATATGTATGTTAGTATAAGTCGTTTCCTGGCTAGATTGCTGAATTTCAGTTTCACTTCCTGAAATACGTAAATAGTTTGCTCCTTTTTTGTGCACATGCCTGATAGTAAATGGAATATCACTTATTTAGTTATAGAGCATCAAAGTCAAACTCCATCCCCTATGAATGATGATGCCGATGTCAATTTTCATTCAGGACTCGATCTTCCAGACTCATTATTTGACTTGTCAGATTCTGAAAATCCACCAAGAAGTAGAGTGATCCCTCCAGGAAGTGATCCATTCAACGATGATTGGGAAGATCCAAGTAACCCGTATACCGCAACTCGACCAGGACCAAGTACTAGAACGAATGCAACCGCACCTTCTGTAGTAAATTCTGAGCGCACTCCTCCCAGAAGCGAACCCACGACAGCAGTTTCTGCACTCCTTCCAACAGTAACAAGTGCACAGACGAGCAGCACAGAAGTGTCAGTTACCACTAGCAACAACTTGGCCGATGTTAACAATGGAAATAGTGCGACCACTTCTGCTACTCCTACCCCAACGACAGCAACTGCATTGGCTAATTCAGATGCACTACGTTCTTTGGGTTTGGATCCTAATCAACTTCAACAACTACTAGATATGGGCTTTCCTCAAAGTCTTTGTGTTGAGGCTCTAATTTCAACTCACGATTTAGTGCAAGCCACCGACTACTTGTTGAACAACATGGCAGGAACAGCCTCTACTCCAGCTACAGCTGCGGCTACTCCTCCAGCTGTACGCCCGGTGCGTGTAATGCCACCGTTAACCCTCGTGCCACCCAACCCTTTCGAAGGTACTCTGGCTCGAACAGGTGGCTCCTTGGCAGATTGGGTAAGTTTTTACTAATGTTTCCTTGTCTTTTTTTTTACTTATCAATACAGCGATGAGCGTTTAAGTTAGGACACCCCGAAATTTAAATTTTTTATTTATTTATGAAAACATGAAGCAGAATTGTTGCTAAACAATTTCAAAAATGGCATTTTCCCGAAATTAGATTCAGTGTTTAATAAATGTGCCATCGTTATCCCTCCATTATTGACAACAACTTAGGTTTCTTACTCTTAGCAACAATGTCTGGGTTTCCTAAGTTAAATGCTCATCACTGTAGTCTTTCGTGGTTTGGCGCTTGCGCCAAATTAGTAATTAGTGCTTGTAATTAACACTTCCGCGTGTCGCCCTCCCCGAGCACGCAGAATTGGCAGAAGAGAATAAGAATTTGGTAGCAAGGAAAGAGGACTTTCAGAATAACTTTTGACTAAACTCGCGCAGACGCAGTGTAAGCGGACAGGGACCAGGATTCAACGCCTGCGCTTTAAGAGCTGTATTATTTGATTTTGAGTAATAGTGTACTTGGAAATCTTGAAATCTTAGTCAGCTCGACTAGGTCGCCGAGGCGATGTAAACGTCTCTGTAATGCAATAACTCTGAAGTGAACTCCGATTTCATTCCCGTGAGATATTTAGTGGAGGCCTTCTCCACTGGAAAGAGAAAAACAGCTCTCAGTTCGTTTCTCGCCGGCTATCTGGAAACTGCTATCCTAAACTGAACATAACCCCTGACGCTCAATTGTTTTCGTCCAGATTTAAAGAAACCGTTACCGTTTTTGCATGATTTTAGGCAATGGATTGGGATTATCGTGAGGATGACATTTTTCGTGCCATTGTAATGT
>JABASK010000706.1:0-12371 GCA_019776465.1 Rambutanura hunanensis | reverse complement strand
CAATTTTGATCGTGAATAGGATCATGTTCGGCTTCAAGCTTTCTTCCACTTTCTAGTGCCACCTGCAGGAAAAAGAAGGAATAAAAGAAATTTTAAAAAAAATGTAAATTAGTCCACAAACACGTCAGAATTCAATTCCAGGTCAAAAATGTACAAGTTAGTTGGGAGTATACCCTGTTGAGGAGATCTCTAATTTTGTCAGCATCATTAAAATTGTAGATGTGCCATAATGCCCCGGGTAATTCTCCATCTCTCACACGATCAACAGTCAATCCATCAACATCAGATTCTTCAATAGCTGCTAATACAACTGTCAAAATTAAAAATAGTTCGTTTAAACAAACAAAACAGAAAAGTGAAGCACACAAGATCATTTGAACAAGAAGTTCCTTGCTCGTACTTGTTACCTTTTTTGTCTAGCTCGTTATCGACATCCTTTGGAACACCAACATAGACCATCAAATTAACAGCATCTGACATATCCAAATGAAGATTCGTTGTTCCTTTGTCGAGGTGTTGCCCTGATCCATATGCAATGTACATTTTCGGGCCCAAATCTGGTCTCACAAAATTTTGTGGAAGGCGAGATGCAAGATTGAGTCGGCCATTTCGTTGGGTATAGTCTTTCAGAGGAAGGCACTTCATTAAATCCAAGAATCTAGACGGTAGACTTTCTGCAAAATCTTCACCAGGTGGCCAATCTTTTAATTTTAACAACATCGGACTTCCTTTTTGGTCTTTGAGTCTTTTCTCCACATAATCAAATCCTTCCCAGAATTTTTTCATTGGTTGATTAGCTAGAACCCTTCCTGTCATACAATTGACAAGGTCATTCTTCAATTCGCTGAAATCTTCTAGAAAAGCTTCTGGACTCCATAACTGTTTGTCAAGTTGTTCTAGCAACATTGGAGACAATGACAGGTTGACCACGAATCCAAACTTCTCTGAATAAATCTTGGTTACCACTTGCATTCGGGTCGTGAAGTCGAAGAAGACGACCGTAAGTTAACCAACTGTGTGGTACAGTAGGATGTTTTTCTAAAGTATTTGTTAGAAAGTAACAACGAACAGCTGGAGGTTGTTTTCGGCCACGAATTGGTGTCCCAGTTTTACGCACATAGTGTTTCAATTGTACAGTTCCCGTTCCCGAAATTTGTTTCGGTTCTTCCTTAGGAACTACTGAAACTTCCACAATTGGTTTTGGACTTGGTTGGTCTTTTCCACCAGCAAGAATTGCTGCCAAAGCTAAAAGTCCTTCGTCATCGTCATCAGATTCGTCTTTCTAAAAAAAAATCAATCGATTACCACACACAATTAAAAAAAACTTAAAAAAAAGTGACACTTACTGTTTCTTCATGGGAAGGTTCGTTGGAAGAACAAATCGTGTCTGACAAGACTGGAGGATCCTGTAAAACAATATTGTTTTAAGAATTAAGTCGTCTCGTACCAAAGGTCAAAGGTGAAACAAATCTTGTCTTACATTTACTACCATTTTGTAGTCCAGGTCATTGAGTCTCTTCGCTTCGTCACATCCACAGTCTTGAGGAATATTCCAGACTGCTCTCATCTGATGAAGTAATTCCCCTAGGACAGTAAGTGCATTCCCGGCAATTGCTTGTGTTAACATCATATTTTCCATTTCATGAGGTTGACGACTTGATGTACAAAAGAGCCAATGAAACTCGTCACGATCTTTTCCCTTTTTACTGTTATTCTGTAAAGAAAATAAGATGAGTGAGTTTACAGATATCCAACTCAAGTTTCTCAGTTTTCATGGATTGGAAGAAACTGACCTTAATCGTGCCTTGGTTCCGGGCTGTATAACACGCCACACAAGCACCGAATCCACATTTCCTACAGGCCCAGTGAATATTGAACAGTGTAGTATCGCAAACGTCACACATTTCACGAACTTCCGGAACAACTCTTTTCCACGCAATAAAGTCGTCGTCTTCATCCTGAGCGAGACCGAGGGCCTTGGCTTCTTTTTCTTGTTGAATTAATTCACAAAATTGATCTCCAAGTTGGTCAATTAAGAATTTGGCCAAGTCACGATCCATGGAACTTGGAAGAATCTCTTTCGATGGAAGCCAAAGATTGAGGTCGTCCTGGATAGTTAGAAATGAGAATTAAAGTGAATTCGACTAGGTATATCGAAAAAGGTAAGTTTGAGTGAAACATAACTGTCTGTACCTCGGTTGGATCATGAGTCGGATCTGACCATCCAGCCACATGCTAAAGACCCACTCTTTGTATAACGTAGTTTACGAAATGCAAAAAATCGACAAAAGATATTCGCCTGGTTCTTTGGTTTTGTCCAGTTGTGACGACATTCTCGACATTTTGGCAATTTAGGTGCTAATTCATTACAAGAACCATCTTGGACGAAACTCTCACCAGTTTTTTTGAGTACACTCAGCGGAGGACGTTTAAAGAGGTTCATTCTTTTGTAAAGTTTTGTATTTCCAGTAGAATCTCTACGCGATTTTCTCCCACGAGCATTTGAATTTGAACGTTTTCTCTCTTTTCCTTCATCGGAAGAAACAATTCCTTCTTGGTCACTTCCTCCCTCACTTCCTTCTGATTCAGAACTTTTCTTTCGAGCACTATTCCTTCGAAGGTTGTCTCTGGGCCGCTTTTTTGGAGTTTCCGTCTCCGTATTCGAAGGAGTTGGTTGTCGCTTCCTACTTTCGCTTCCATTGGTTTCAACTTCCTCCATTTTCATGCCTATAGTAGGTGTACCTTAGAAAGGTTCAGATGAATTAGATGTACTCGGACTTTAGATCACTACTCCCATTTTCTTTTGATGGAGGAGCCTCTGAATTCTGAAACTAAGTTTTGTCCTGAATGTCTTTCAAAGAAGATTTTCTTACCTTTATGAATGAAAGGAGACAAGGTTTCATCAGTCGAGTCGTCGGTTTCGGCACAAACAGCAACAGCTGATTCGTCAACTGTTAATATTGGCATACCCTCGAATTCTTGAGGCAGATCAATTGGGACTTCCTGACATTCCATCTTTGCGGCGTCTGCGGTTGAAACACGTTCAAAGTTTAGGCTACAATCGTCATATTTACGATTAGGTTAGCGTGTACTGGACTACTGGATGGTTGTTCTCGAAGTTGACTGAAAACAAGACGTATAGTCCTTAGCTAGCACTTAATTAAAGCATTGTTTAATTCGCAAGTCGAATTTGTTTTGGAATTAGTTAACTCACCTCATGAATCGGATTCGGAACCACACGATTTGAAATTTGAAAAAGGAGTGAACAAGAGGAACGCAAAGCCCGTAAACACTCACCGCAACTCGCGCATCACCTACATTAATGCATTTAGCGCACCAGCGCACCGCATTTAGAATTCACGCGCACCGCATTTAGCGAAACAGTACATCGCATTTAGCGCACCAGCACACCGCATTTACAAAAAAAATATTTATGAAATTTTTTTTTCCAAATTTTTTTATTTAAGATTTGCATGATACAAAGTAGGTCAAAAAATATTTTTTTGCTCCAATTTTTTTTCTCGAAAAGTTATGAAATGAAACAAAGTTGCTCAGGCAGCAGTGCGTCGGTGGCGGAGATCTAAATGCGGTGCGCTATTGCGCTAAATGCTGGCGCTAGTGCGCTAATTTCGGGCGCTGATGCGCTAAATGCGTTGCGCTGGTGCGCAAAATACCTTCTCGCCATTAATGTGGAGTCAGAACCAATCATGAGATTGGTGTTACCAACAACTTTAGGATTTCCGTAATAGTCTGATGGGAATACACCGATTCCTCAGAGTTTTGGCAATTTCTAAACAATATCGATAAATCAGCGGGGAAATCTGGGATAATCATTTTCCCAGACTTTATTTAAAGAATAGTTTGAAAAAAAAAATTCAAAATGGATGAACAGTTTAGTGTGTTTATAGTTTGTCCTCATTTTGTTGAAATGAATGCGAAATTTGTGTGAGGACAATAATTATCAAAAAAATTCCAAAAAAAAAACAACCAAAAAACAATTCAAATGAACAGTTTAGTTATGTTATTAGGCGGTATCAGCAAATTAACCTAAAAATAAGGTAAAAACCACCACGTGTGGATATCAGTTTTTTCTAAACTGGTGAAAACCGGTGAGATGTAACTTATGTGACAAAAGTTATGTCCCATAAGTGCTAACAGACGCTTTTAGAGTTTGAGTCAATTAATTTTTTCCCAGCAGTTTTTGCAACAATTTAATTTTTTTTCTTACAATTATTGCCTTTCTTCGTTCTAAAAAAACAACAAAGTAAAGCAATTCAATGCCAGCATCCCATTGTATAATTTCATGTCTTATTTGTCGTAAACTATTGTCATTTGTTAGAATTGCTGATGTCATCTTCATCCCTGTCTTTCTTCGTGGTATAAAATGACTGACCTTGTGATTTGATCAATTTTTAGTTTTCGGTCGTCAAAATTTTGCAATGAGAAAAATTGGAGTTGTTGGATTTTTGCTAATTTTAGTTGCAATTGACGCTGCTACAATTCCACCTATAAGTAAGAACTCTTGAATTAATCTCATAAAGAATTAATTCAAAATATCCTTAATGTAATTTAATAAATCTTTTGTTTTCCTTCAAATTAAATTCATTTTTAGAACGACTGCAGCGGTCTCCAGATTTATTTGATATTGATATCGACATTAACAACTTTAATAATGACGGCTACGGTGGTGGTGGGGGGTGGGGCGGTGGTGGATACGGCGGATATGGACGCGGATATGGCGGCGGCGGTTGGGGCGGTGGTCACCACCATCACCACCACGACTACTGGTAACAAAATTACAACACACCAAAATTTGTCTTCCAAATTTGTTCTTGACATCCAAAATTTCATAATTTCCTACACTTTTGAAATTATACTTTGCAAAAAGAAATAAAATTGATCAAAAGTTGCATTATAGTTGTTTTATTTCAATAACACTTGGGTGAATACGGAGGAAATCGGCAACAACGCAAAGAGATTTTGCTAATCACTTAAATTTGCCAAATGTGTCAATTATTCATTGCTAATTATGCCAAATTTAGCACTGCGATGTAAACTAACTAAATGCTAAAGCGCGTAATATGGTGCGCATTGCAGTTAGAAGATGCATTTCACATGATATTGGTTACGTTTGGTTAGCTTAGTTAGTTTAACTAACTATAAGTGGGTTAATTGTTTAGACATCTGTCATATGTGATGTTATAGAAGGAGAACGTGACGGAACTAGAATAACTTTGTGACTTCCTTCAGTAGCATCGTCCAGAAGTAGTGAATTGTTAAATTTGTCTTCAATTTCATTGGAGTCTCCTCCACATTCTGAAACTGCACGCAAATGTTTGTGTTTTCTCCAAGCAGATTGTATGAGTCTTGCGCAGTAGTCTTCACGTTGTCGCCAAAGAGTAGATGACACCATTAGATATCCTGGTCTATCGGCTTTAGCTTCATCGGTCATTTCAATTGGTTCCTCTACAGCATTGCCTTTACGAGTAAAGAAGTCTTTTGTAAGAGCATTCAAGATGTCAGCACAGTGCATCATGTCATCTAAAATCAAAATGAAAGTTGATTTATAGTCGAAGATTGAAAGGTCACAAGGTATGACTGACCTTTGCAAATTGGTATATCCATTGAAATGATTTTGTATTTGTTTGGTTTGTGAATTTGTAGTGGTGGTTCTAAAATGTCAAGAAATTCTGACAGTTGATCATATCGAATATAAGTGGTTCCTTCGGGGTCAAACTGTGCCCAAATTTCGTAGTTACATGTCGTAGTCGTCATCGGTAAGTCCTTCTTGAACTTCTTCAGTAGCTTGAGAGTAGTTTTCCAAAATGACAGCAATGTACATGTTAATAACTAACAAAAACATAACAATTGTTGCACTTACAGGTTAATTTTTAATTAATTAATTTTTTGTAGGCAATTTTTTCTTAACCAATGAGAAAGCTAATGACGAGATATGACAAGAGAAAAGCAATTCCCACTGTTGGACTTCCGCACGTTCCGGCTCTTCCGTATTCGTTGTCTTGAAGAGTGCAGTTTCCGCCTTCTTTGATGATTCCATCCAAAACGCCATCCCAACCTAGAGACAATTATACAAGGTTTCCTACTAAAGACCAAACACCCTACAAAATTGCAAAACAATGGCAATTGCAATTGCAAATTTGTTTTACCTGCAGAAGTTGACATTTGAAAAAGGAGAATCATTGAATTTCCAAAAGTTTGAAAGTTATAAACTTTGTCAAGTCCTCCAGTAAGTTCAACTGACATGAAGAATGACATTCCGAAAATTGCAAAAATGAACATAATAAGAAATAGTAGAAGACAAATGTTGAAAAGTGCAGGAAGTGACATGGCTAGGGCAAATAGAAGTGTGCGAATTCCTTTAGCTCCTTTGACAAGTCGTAGAACTCGACCTACTTTGGCGACACGCACGACTCGGAGTAAAGTTTGGAGAGACAAAGTACTTTTCAATTAAATCAGAAAGTGCGAGTGAGAAAATGGAAAAAATTACGACGACAAAATCAAATAAGTTCCAGGGTTCGACAAAGTAGTGGTAGCGAAGTGCAAAGATCTGAAAAAAATATATATTATATATATATATATATAATATATATATATATTATATAACTTATATTTTTGCTTTTTTTTAAGATTTACTTTAAGTCCGCACTCCGAACTGAAGATGACAATGAAAATTGTGTTCAAATAAGCCAAGACGTCTACCCAAATCTATAGTCAGTGTAGGAGCAAATGTTATTAAATTTTTTTTTCAACATTTAATACATTCTTAACCTTTGACCTTACTTGTTCTTGCTTGTAGTGATCCATCGTCATGGTTAGCATGTTAAGTCCAATGAATAACATGATAAACATGTCAAATTTAGTGTTTGTCACCATTTCAAACACAAGAGCTTGTGGTCTCCACTATAAAAACATATGAAAAAATTGTTTAAACCAAAAAAAATTTATATTAGGTGTTACTTTGTAGGTAATATACTCTTGGTCGCGGAATGGCCTTCATTGGTTTCTTCGAGCCCATCTTCTTCATTTGCATTATAATATTTTTTTTGATCATCAGTCATAAACATTTCCAAAGATCCACCAGCTTTTTTCTTTTGTTCATTAAAATTATCAATGATCACTCCAATGAATAGATTGAGAGTAAAAAATGATCCAAAAATAATAAAAATAACAAAATAAATATACATCACAAAACTATGTTCACGAAAAG
This sequence comes from Rambutanura hunanensis, assembly GCA_019776465.1. Classification (NCBI taxonomy): domain Eukaryota; kingdom Metazoa; phylum Arthropoda; class Collembola; order Poduromorpha; family Neanuridae; genus Rambutanura; species Rambutanura hunanensis. Next base: position 5,143 of record JABASK010000706.1, on the reverse strand, counting down.
GCTGTTGATCCTCCTACAATTATATTGAATAAAATAGACAATAATTTTTTTAAATAATAAAATTTATGAAAGTCTTCAATGGTTTTTTGACGATTCTTGGCGACATTAACTAGTATGCTTACCAGACGTGAGTCAATAGCATCATTCATAATTGGAATCCATCCCTTGAATGTCGCCACTTGAAAAAGACTCAAGTAGGCTTTGCCGACATGATCAAAATTCATAGGAGAGTTGACCCATTCAAGGTCAGTTGAATTGTATTCAAGACAAGCATTTTTAGTATCAATGAGACGAAAGTCAATGACATCAAATGGAGTTGACAATGTTTTGTTTCGACATTTGTAGTATTTTCCACTAAATAGTTGAACTCCCATGATGGCAAAAATAAGCCAAAAAATTAAACAGACGAGAAGTACGTTGAAAATGGAAGGAATTGCTTGAACTAGAGCATTTACAACGACCTAACACAAAATACCCCGTTTTTTTTTTTAAAAAAATGGAAAAAATTTTTTTCTAAAAAAAAAATATTTGTTTCAAAAAAAATTATTGTGTCAACTCACTCTCATGCCCTGCATTCTCGACATGGCTCGAAGAGGTCGAAGGGCACGTAATGTTCTCATAGTTTTGAAAGCCTGAATAAAATTATATAGGTTATGTAACGTGACCTACTAACCTAGTTAACCAATTTGTATTAAATTTCTTACGGAAATTGCACCAAATCCCATAAGTGCAGCCACAAAGTTGATAAGTGACAGCATAACAATGAAAAAGTCCAACCAACACCAGGCATTTGTAAAATAATTTTGAAATCCAAGTGCTAACCATTTGATTAACATTTCCAAGGCAAAAATTACTGTAAATATTCTGTCCATATAATAGAGCACGTCTTGCAGAATTGGATTGTATTGCAACTGAACGTCTTCTAGAGCCTGATAAAAAAGAGTAAAAATCACAAGAGCATAATTTTCAAAAAATTATGCAAAAATTTTGCCAAAAAAAAAGAGTTAATTTTGAATTACTATACTTACGAGAGCCAATGATGATAGAAGAATCATAATAATAACGGCCGTTTCAAAGTATTTGTTTTCAATGAGTCGAAATGTTTTGAGTCTTAAATTTTGCCATCCAACACCAAATGGAGTTTCGTCCACTAAAAAAATTGGAAATCGATCATAAAATTTTCCTGGACAACAATCATGCGGGTATTCTTCTTCTTCTTCTTTGTGTACAGCATGATGTGGTACTTTAGCAGCTTCTTCTTCTTCTTCTCCACCTTCAATTTCTTCAATCCAATCAACTTCGTCTTTACCAAAATCACGTTTTTCGTCATCACCATCAAAATCAGTTGTACCAGTTTTGTTACCATCTTCACCAAATGTCTCAGTAGATAACGCCCGACCACTTGAATCTTTTGGATAATTACGGTAATTGTGTGACCCATAAGATTTAAGACTCATTTCGTCATCATCTCCTCGTTTTGGACTTTTGGTATCAAAATCAACTTTAGTTTGAGGAGAGTCTGCGCCGGTTCGTTCAGATGCCATTTGTTGTAAACTAGTGACGAGTCGATTAGTGGCCATGACAAGGCGAGCTTTTTGAGCCAATTTGGATTTAAATTGTCCAGCAGCTAAAAATTTTTAATTAATGTTATATTTTAACAGATAAAAAATTTTTGGGGTAAAAAGTGTTAATACCTTGTAGAGCAATTCCAACCCCAACGGAGTCTGCGTCGAACCCAGTTTTTTCTTTAGGCTCGTCGCTGATTATTTCTTCTGGAATTTTCATTGGTTGTGTTGATGTCAACTCGACTTGCATTCCATCTGACCCGCCTCCTCCACCCACTTGGTCACTAATTTGATTTTTGGTTGATTTCCAAAAAGTTAAAATTTTGTAAATGAATCCAAAAAATTTCCGTACTAAACTTTTGACCCATCGGACAAATCGACCAATACGATTAAATGCTTCAGCTAGTTTGTTCGTATCGTTGTCGGCCGTCGGAGAGGAAAGATTTGAAGCTCCAAAACTACTGAGGAGCAAAGCCAAGAACAGATTCAGAACGACCAAGTTTCCAATGATGACCGTGGCCAAGAAGAAGGGTATACAGATCCAACCAGAGACCAGAACACAATCCCACATAGATTCAATCCATTCACCGCACAGGACTCTAAAAATTATCATGAACGAATGCCAAAAATCGGTAAAATTCCAACGCGGCATTTGCTTCCATCTGAACATGAAGTATTTGTCTGAAACCAATTAAAACCAATTTTTGAGCACAGAACAAATTTTTGTAAAGAATCTTTTGCACAAATGCGCAAAAAAAAATTTTTTTTTTAAATATATTTTTGTAATAACCGTAATAATTTTTTGAAAAAAGTTGCATTCCCATCACGGCAAAAATGAAGATGATGATAATTAAAACAAAGACGAGATTTCCAAGGGCTCCCATAGTTTTGCCCATAATACTAATTAGCAAATTAAGAGTTGGCCAAGATTTCGCAAGTTTGAAGACACGAAGCTAAAAACAAAAAAAAACCTTTTTTAGAAAACTATTTTGACGCAGGGTGAGGAAACTTGCTGATGATGATATAATATGTTGTTACCAATCGAAAACTTCTAAGTGCCGAAATACCCGGGAGATTTGCATCTTCAAATGCCATTTCAAGAAGCGAAAGTGTAACAATAATAAAATCAAAAATGTTCCATCCGACTTGAAAATAATGTTTGGGACTCATTGCTACTAGTTTCATTGCTGCTTCAACGGCAAAAATGGTCGAAAATACCTAGCAACCAAAAAAAAATTTTATATCGTCCCATTTTAAAAATTTTTATATAAAAATCCAAACGGTTGATCCTCACTGTATTTCCAGTTTTTAGCGTCATGAGCATATTTGGATTTTCTTTAAGTCCATGATAATCCAGAGCCATGAATAATGTATTGATGGCAATAGCTAGTGTGATGAAAAGTTCAGCAAATGGATCAAAAACAATAAAGTCGACACATTTTCGTATAAAACTCCAAGGAAAGCCCCAATCCCAGAGACAGAAAATGTCAATACATCGAAAACATCCTTCGATAACTTTTTGCTTGAATTGATTTCCTTCCTCTTCCTCGTCTATGGCAAAATGGTATGAAGTAACTACAGTCCGTTTCGGCAATATATGGCAAATCAAGTGAGTGTTGTGCGGCAAATGTGCGGTAACAAGGCATATAAATCCAGGATGAGTGTGAAAGCGTGACACGGCGAGTGACAAGTAATTTTTTTTAGAAAAAAAAAATAGTAACAAATTATTAAAAAAAAGAAGAAAAGACGTGATCACCTTTTGCAGTCAACGTCTGCAGTTTTTTTTAGTGCGACTTAAAGTGAAAAAGTGACTCTAAATTTTTCTAAAAAAAAAAACAAAATTTATTTTGTCTACTCTAAATTTTTTTTTTTTTAAATTGTGATAATTTTCTGTGATACTTCAGTCAAAAGCTGTTAGTTGCTCTTACCTACGCGCTCACTCGTTTTACTTCCGCGACCTCCTGCTTGATCAATGATTTCATTCAAAACCATGACATCCTTCAAGTCCATTGCATTACCAGAACGCATGTGCCCATCATAGTACTGATCACGATCTTCCATCATTTTGTGCTTGTGCATGTCGTCGCAGCTTCCCTAAATCGAAAAAACAACGTTTTCTCAGTTTGCGCCCTTTCCATTGGTGCGACCAGTTTTCTGCTTTGTTACGCTTGTTCTCACCATGTCATACCCCTGCGCAGCTTTTTCAGGATCGTAGTTCATTGCTTTAGAACGCATGCGCAGCTGACTCTCTTTGGTCAGTGGCACGCCCAATCCGATACCGAAATTCCTTCCAATCAAGTCACCGTGTGAAGTGTAGGACAAGCGAGAGGCATGGGAGTTATACGACGAATGACGACTGCCCATTGCTAAACCAAAACGTTAGACATTGTAAAAGTAATCGAAAACTTGTTATTTTTGAATATAATTAAATTGACGTCGCCTCTCTTACTATGTGTGTAGTTTTGAACAAGAATCGTTCCATTTTCTTCTGACATGGGCGTGGCAGCTGTTGAGTCATCAGCATACGGCAAGTGTTCCTGTGCATCCATGTAATTAGATAAAACTAATGGCTTCTTGTCACTTCCTTGCTTTCTTCCTTGTTTGTAATTCATATGTGAATTTCTTGACCCACGTCGAACATTAAATGGACTCCCGGGTAAACTAAGACTTGCCTTTCGACTTTTTATGTTTCCAGCATCACGTGGTAGTGACACTTCGGAACGCATTGACTTGAGTTCTTTGTTATCTCCACCATCTCCAGCTTCACCACTTACCCAACCTTCGTAACTACGACATGAGTACTCAGATGGAGTCTTGACATTTGGACTGTCACCACCGCCGTCACGGTGACGATATTCTGCTTCTTCTTCTGCTGCTTTTTGTTGAGCTGCTTCACCTTCGAGCTGTAACATATCGAACATTTTGTATATTTATGGAGAATACATAAATTATGTGGCAAACATTCAGGTGTGCAAGGTTATATGTTGCTAACTAACCCGCATATTCTCGAGTTCTGCCGCGTTGGCAATTTCTTCCTCTTCTGATTTTTTCTGGAGTTCGTCATACGACATGGCGACTATAGCCAAAATCAAGTTGACGAGGTAAAACGACCCGAGAAAAATGATGACAATGAAGAAGAGCATATGCCAAGGACCAGAAGCTCTCAAGACCTTCAATGAAACGTAATATAAATATAATATAATATATATATATACAAACATATGTATATATATATATATATATATAATATAACTTATTAAATTTGTAAGTAAGCCCAAATGACGAAACCTTATCGGTGACAAAGAACCGAATAACAAAAACAACAGCATAATATATTGTGAATTAAGTAAGTTAACCTATGACCTAGTCTTACCTGTTGATAAAGTCTTTCCCAGTAATCTTGAGTCATCAATCGAAAGGCAGACAGAAGTGCTGAAGAAAAAGTGTCAAAAGAAGTATATCCGTAGTCGGGATTCGGGCCGTAACCTGCTCTACACGTATAGTTCGGATCACACCTATTGTAAAGAAAGCATAAGAAAATATGTAGAACTGTTCAAAAGATGAATGTTGACAACATG
>JABASK010000705.1:0-12371 GCA_019776465.1 Rambutanura hunanensis | reverse complement strand
ACTACAATAATGAAACATTTACAAATAAACTGCAGAGGTTTGCAGCAGTTTATTTTTGTATAACTTTTTTGGCATTTTATGCTGCGGTCAGCATTTTGCTTAAAAGTTTACTGGTCACAATTTGCAATTACCAGATTTCTAACTAAACGCTTTACCATGCTTCCTTGAGAAAATAATTTGATACTGAAATAAACATATTAAAATATATTGAAAGATGTCTTTGAAATTAAGTGATATTTGCTTGGTGTATTGCTAAAAATCTGCTCTCATTCAATTAGGTTAAAACGACATTATTTTAAACTCAATTTGCCAAGTTTAACTTCTTTTTCTTTGTCGAATCTCTATTTTATACGTTAGCTGTTTTGTCTTGACAATTTTGCCTAAATGGTTGAAATTGACCTCGTTCTTGTTCCACAGTCTGTGAGACTAAAGGTAAAAGTCTTTTACTTTTACAAGTGTTTTCGTTTTTTTTTACTAAAACTCTAAAAGGGCAGAAGCGGAGCAAGACTCATGGAAACGATTCTAATAAAATTCTACGCTTTTTGAGCCGTCGACCATTTCTACAACATGAGCCTTCGTAGAATGTAATATAAGTGTATCCAGACCTTGCAACGCAATGTCCGTACCAGAAATAAGCTAAAGTAACACCACATCACTTTACGATCTTATATTTCCTAGCCAAAAAAAGTTTCTAGATCACCTAATCCTGATGTACCAAATTAAATCCAATTGCTTGATTCTTATCAACTTTTTTCGTTTTGATTCACAGACTAATTTGATCAATGTTTAGATGTCTTTTGTTTTTTAGAAATTCAAGAGTTTTCTGTCCAAATCACATCGTCTCTTTGGCTTCAGAGGTTGTTGACCTCAAACTTTTTAATGATTTCTCTCGTTGGTTATTTATAACACAAGCGCCGTTTTGGCATTTTTCTGGCATCAATTTTTCCGTAACGCGAGCGTCGAGATCAGAATCTAAACTTTTACCACCAATTATTCTAAATTCTTTAGAACAGTCCGTTTCACTTGTTTTTAGTTCGTAATTCATTTACACAAAAATTTAATTCAAGGTTTAATTTTCATTATTCTTGCTCATGTCTGTACACTTCTCTTTGTCCTAATCTACAGGAGCGTTGAAACCTGACGCTGGCATGCTGTAGAGCATCAGCAGCACACTGGGCCGTAACCATGTCACATTTGATTTATGATCAAAAAAGTTTTTCGACATGGAGAAAATGATCTCGGCCCTCTGTGTTCTCATAAAATTCGGAATTTATGGGAAACGATCTTCTGCTGAGTGCACGGAGATGAAGAAATTAAAAAGACTAGAATATCAAAAAATCTTTTTTTTTGTAAGAGATAAGCTCTCAATCTAGCCGCTTTGCAGTTGATAGTAGTGCATAGCAGTCATCACTATTTTAGATTCTAGTTGGCCTTGCTTTTGTAGAAAACCTGCGTTTTTTTTTAATTATTTAAAAAATTTAGAAATTTACAAAAATCAAAGCAAAAGAATTCAAAATTAATTATTTGTTGTAATTATCACACCGTACTTTAAATTTTTAAATGAAGAAGGGATGTATAAGAATGAAAATGAAGCTCACCTTTTTGCAACGTGCCAGGGCTACAATTGTGAGAAGATTTCCAGGTACGCCCAGAAANTATAAGACTGAAAATGAAGCTCACCTTTTTGCAACGTGCCAGGGCTACAATTGTGAGAAGATTTCCAGGTACGCCCAGAAAAATGAAGGTAATGCAACAAAATGTTGCAAATTGAGTAAATGCATGTGACAAATCAGGAAATAAATCTTGCGTTCCGTTATCGTTTGCTGGGGCAACTAAAGGCAAGGGAAATATCGATAAGTTTTCACTACTAAATTCTTGATTCTTTTGGAAATGTAGTCCGTTCATCTTGTCACTTTTGAAATTTGATAGCACGAAAGTAACATAAGAAACTGAAGGTAAGTCTTTTTGGTTTTCTTCTTCCGTCGTAGAAATTATGGTGATTATTGTTCGAATTAGGGTGATATGCCCAAGATGATTTTAACTAATTCTGTTTATTATCACTGATTAGTTTTGTATTTAAGCAAAATAAATGCGCTTCAGGTAAATTATTTTTTGAAACTAGGAAAATAAATGTTTTTGATGTTATTGTTTTACTTAAATTTGATGGATAAAGTCAAATTTCTTAAGAAGGAAATGGTCATCGACACACACAGCCTTCCACTTCTAGAACCCAACTGTCGTTGTGTGGTTTTCAAAGAGGAAATCTAGACTTTCCAAAACTCACTTCCCTTTCCTCATGCGTCTCAAAAAAATATTTTTTTTTCATTTTTCGCCGGCCCAATGTTACCTAGGATACCGGAAGGAAACCGATACTTTTTTCGAGTACAAAAGTGTTATACTTTAGGAAGTGTGTGTTTTTCCTGTTGAACTTGCTGTCTTTTGCAAAATGATACAATAGTAATATGGTACACTGTCAACATCATGAAAAGCAGGAAGAAAGTTTTCCCCACATTGAACCTATAACCTTATGAAAAAGTTTCTTGTAAGTATGGTAACTGATGAAAGTAATCAAACAAAACAAATTTTTGATAAACAAAACTTGCAAATGATTCGTTTCGAAGTTGTTCAATGCTCAAGCCAACACCAAAATTTGACGTGACTTTATGTAATTATTAGACACATTTAATGTTTCTAGTAAAAAAAATGGTCAAGTTAGAGTATTTAGATGTTTAGTAGCTATATTAATAGTTGCTGAGCAACTATTTAGATATTAGTTGCGCCGGAATTAGCTACAGGTAAAAGGTACAGAGGTAAATTTCTTTACTGATTTCTTCCTATCCGTTTTGTGTTTAGTTTTACCAAACATTATTATAAAACACAAAATTTTCATTTCCGAAATCAAGCGATAAACGTTAGTTACTAACGTGGTGCAATGTCTCTGCTTTCAGTTTTGTTGTTTGTGGTGCGCTAACATATTTTTGCTTAAGCATTTCTGACATGATGCATGAAGCCTTAATTGAAACGAGGGAAGAAACATGGTGCAGATGCCCAGCATCGTTTCAAGAATCCTTATTGCATTTGAATTAGCGCTTTGAAGAACCACTTTGTTTAAGTATTTTTTTTACATAAGGTTACATTGTATTGAGTAATTATTATTAATTCCTTGATTACTTATAAATGATTAGGTAGCACAACCGTACAAGATATTATTAAACGAATTCAGAAGTGTAGTACTACTTGCGCCAACTAGATTGTGGAAAGTTGACTGGTAAGTAAGTGTAATTTATAAAACATTTCTACTAAAAGTTAAAATTCGAAGAACATACATGTTATTAAGTACTAGTAATGAGAATGTCGTGTGTACTTAACCAAAACCGAGCGTAAACCTCGATCAGTGTTTACGCGCATAAGTTCATAGAACTAGCAGTGTAGTACTTTCATCAATCCCCCTAACGTTTAAGAGTAACGCCGGCGCGGCGTCGCCGGTAGGGAAAGACGTTTGGAGTTGGAAGTTAAGTTATTAAATGTAAACTAACTTGCGTAAGCATGTTCTAGCATCTAGCTTCCTACTGATTACAGCTTTTGATAATTTTCTAATGAAGAACACAGATGAGCCAGAGATGAATGGGGATGACACAGTGTTTCCAAACGTTTTTGTAACCGTAGGAACAACGTTCTATGATGATCTTATCACATGGGCATTGGCTGAAGAAACACGAGGATTTTTTCTTAAATTGGGAGTCCAGAATGTCAAACTCCAAATCGGGTCCAGTAGAAATTACTTTGCAAGTAAGGTCCTACGAATTCATACAATATGTGAATTAACAAAAATCAATGACATCGTTTTGTTCTCTCAAATTAGGCACCAATACGCAAGGAAGCATAGTATACGAATTGTATAATTACAAGCCAAATCTATCTGAAGACTATGAATGGGCGGATTTAGTTATTGGACATGCCGGAGCTGGTACAGTTCTTGATGTGCTAGACTCTGGGAGGACATTGTTTGCCATTCCAAATGAGTCATTAATGGATCAATCATCAAATTGAGTTGGGAGAATTTCTACATGCTGAACGATACGCCTATTCTAGTCTTTTACGTGATGCGCACTCCATGATTACTAAAATTCGACGAAGTGGACTAAAGAAATTTCCCTCTAGAAACATTCTTCAATTTCATCAAAGTTTAGAACAAACTTTGAACTTCGATCCGGTTAATCTGATTCAAATAAAAGGTAAAAGCTCACGTAAATAAAACGACGTGAAAGGTGTTGTATAAATAAACACTTACTTTGGACGTTCATTTATTCAATAACTAGTAACCCCTTTAATTCGCGCTTCGCGCCAAAGTCGATTGCCATTGCATTTTGTAGAGTGTTGCAATGGCAAAAGGGACGAAGGAACCTAACTTTGTCAGTGATGAGTCTATACAATGGGAGTGTAAAAGAACTGTAACACTGTAAAGGTTCCCAGTGTTGACATTAAGAGAAGTTGAACTATTTTTTTTTGCTCTGCATCGTCGTCTCGCAGACATTGTTAACGCCTTCAAAGGGCGGGGCGTTCTTTGTTTGTGTTTGCGCTTCAAGTTCCTGTTATAATATTAAATTCCTGTTATAATATTAAATAAACGATAGTCGGAAATGAAACAGTACAACGCATAATTAAGTTCGTTTATAATTTAACGCTGAGGTTGAGTGATGATTTTTTTTTGTTTACTAGTGGGAAATGAAATAAAAATTGTCGCAGTGAATGATACGTATTCAAGGTTCAACGCGTGAAAGGGTTAAATTTTTTTTGAAGACTTCTAAAAATAAAAGAGAAATTTTTCTTGAGATTAAGAATGAAATAAAAGAGGTTTTTATTTAGATTTTCCTTGTCCTTCAGTAACTGAAGTTCAGTTTACAAGTAGGTCAAACGCAGGAATCTCTTGTAGGTCCACACTCTCATAAATGATCCAGTTGCTTGCGGTGCGTGTCCCATTTAAAGTTTGACTGAATATGGTATGGTGGAACTGTAATCACAAACCTCTGAAACGTGTTGCATTGTAAAACGACAATGGACGAAAGAAGTACGACTCAAATCTCAGCGGCAAATCCAATTGTGACGAAAATCGAAGTTGATTCTGTTGCTCAAGAACGGAAGATCCTGACCTTGACCCTTGCTGCCGACGATTCACCAGTACCCGAACCGTCATCGACAAAGGTCACGAAAATAAGAAAAGAAAAAGTGAAAAACCCTAGAAATTACCCACCAACTGAATCACTGGTGAAGAACGCCATCAAACAACTAGGAAACAAGAAGGGATCTTCTCTTTCTGCAATTAAGAAACAAATATTAGAGAACCACGACTTGGATATGGATTTCATGGCTAAATATATCAGGAAATACGTTAATAAGGCTGTAGAATCGGGTAAATTAATTCAGCGAAGTGGTAATGGCGCTAGTGGATCATTCAAACTTCCGAAACGTAAAAAGATAAAAACCGAGGCAGCAAAAAAGGAGAGAAGAGATAAGGCCGCTGCTAAATGGAAGTCTGTATCTGTAAATCGTCCAACGTTTGTTCTGGTGAAAAAGGGAACACTTTGGAACCAACAGACATCCAGCGCTGAGCCTCCACTGCCTCCAGTTGACCCACCAACGAAATCTGTAAATCGTCCAACGTTTGTTCTTGTGAAAAAGGAAACACCTGGGAACCAACAGACATCCAGCGCTAAGCCTCCAGTTGACCCACCAACGAAAACACCTGTAAATTCCAAGATCGCATCTCCAGCCATGAGACCTGGTCTATCAACCAAACCTACTCTGGCTAAGAAAGAAGCATCCTCTTCCTCTCCGAAGTATCCTGCAGGGAAAAAAGTCCCATCAATTGACCTACCAACGAAAAAAGCTGTAAATTCCAAGATCGCATCTCCGGCAATGAGACCTGGTTTATCAACCAAACCCACTCTTGCGAAGAAAGAAGTATCCTCTCCGAAGTATCCAGCAGAGAAAGAAGCCCCGCCAGTTGATCCACCAAGAATATCCGCCGTCAAGATCGCAAACCCAGCTATGAGACCTGGCCTTAGAGCTAAACCAACTCTAGCCAAGAAAGAAGTATCCTCGACCTTGCCTAAGTTTCCATCAAGAAAAGAAACCCCAGTTGACTTACCAAGAGTAGCCGCCTTAAATTCCAAGATGCGAAGTCCAGCCATGAGACCTGGTCTTGCAACCAAACCAGCTCTTGCGAAAAAACAGACATCCACTTCTTTGTTTAAGTTTCCACCAGGCAACGAAGCCGCCGTTGACCCACCACAGGTGCCAGCTGCAAAGACGAAGGCCCTATCTCCACGCATGAGACCTGGTGTAGCAATCAAACCTGTTCTTGCAAAGAAGGAAACTTCGTCCAACTCCAAAGTCGCCGTCTCAGGGGTTGGAACCACTATTGACCCACCATGTAAAGTAGCTACAAGGACTGTGACATTACCTGGAGGTGTAAGAATTGTTTTTCAAAGAAACAATTACCTTCGATGAAATAGAAATCTCACCAAGTCTTGAGTGTTACTAGCAGCCCTAATTGAGTCATCCAAAAAACAATAATTCCAAATACGGAGACTACAATCAACAACAGGTCAACAGCTCCAATCAAAAAGTCAAAACTATAACCAAGATCATGATCATACCCAGTAGAAGCAAAAGCGAAAAAAGTGAAAAGCTACCATACCAAGAAAAAATGAATTCCAAATCTTTAACGAAAAGCAATAAGTAAATGTGCTATACCAAAATTTTCAAAGAGCAATCAATAATTCCTTATTAGACATTCAGTAGATTTTGGTAGATATTCTAATTCCTACCAAAAATTGACGAATCGAACGCAAAATTGTTCACTTTTCGCAACGAGAACGCATAAAATAGACGTCGTGCCCGTGCCCTATTGGTTGAAATCAGTGAAACAACCGTAAGTATATTACTCTAGGTTAGACTACTTAGGCGCGAACACGAAAGAGTTTGAACCAAAATCTCTGCTAGCATTTGGGATTTGGGTTAGTGTAAGGATTGACTCAGATATTCACCTCAGCAAGTGGCGACAAGCGTCGCCACTTATGTAACTTCCCATTGTCGCCACCTATGTTATGAAAATATGGCAACATTGGCTAACTTATTGGGTAGGTTAGTTAGACCTAAAACCGAGGAATAGGTTTAAATAGCACCTATTATTTAAAAAATTTGTAACCTAAATAACATAACCTAACGATATTTTGCAAAAATCAAGCAAATTAAAACCTAATGGTCGCTCCGGTAACCTAAACCTATAACTTTGGGCTATGCCTTCGGAATCGCCCAAAGGTATAGGTTTAGCTTACCTCCGCTCCACTTCTCTATACAAATTTCTCTTGCAATGTTTCTGTGTTTTAATAACATACTACCCTAGCAACCTAACTTCATAATACGTTTTGGAGTTTTTCTACAAAGCAGACGTAGAAGTTAGGGCGTCTTTCGCTGTTCCTCAAAAACAACATTTTTTCTGAACAATGAAAAATATTCACCTTAATTTAAATTAAATTTCAGCTAATAAGGTTTGGCGACATACAGTGATTTACAATCCGTGAATTCAAGTTGTTGAAATTATGAAAACTGTTTTTTTTTCATTTTCTCTCTTATTGTTTTCAAAATAGTTATTCACAAGTCGTTATTTTCAGTGGTTGAGAATATTTTTTTCGCTGAACGAAAAGTTTGCAAGGTCAATTGTAGAAAAACTCTTAAACGGGTAGTAGGTAGCGACAATCGAGTGGAGACAATAACGTCGCCCCCCATTGGCGCCACTTGCTGTGTGGCAACAATTATTTGAGTCAATCCTTACAGTAACCGGCATTTGAGTTAACTGACAGATGCTGGATGCTGGTTGAAAAGTGCAGATTTCTCGACTCGCCCTCCCATCATCCCGTCCCGTTCCATATCCTTTTCTTTTGTTGTTTGTGGAGTTGTTTCTTGATTGTAATAATTGTGATTAGTGACGACGACGGGTGATTGTTTGTTTTAGAATAATTGTTGTCAGTGTACCGAACCCGAACCGCCGCGCCGTCCTTTAGTTTGCACTGACGAAAACTTTTTTTTTTTGATAACTGACGAGTCGTAAGTGACGACTATCATTTTAAGGACATCATTGGAAAGATTAGACGATAGGTAGGACAAAGAGACGAGAGATTAAAGTTCCCAATCTAAATCGAAATCAGTACTAAGTACTACAATTTGGAGGTAAGATTTTTCATTTGTTTTGTGGAATGTCAATTTGATACTGACGGATCTTTCCGAATTCTGTAAGTTTTGCTATTATTTTGATCAAAGGTTTGGTGAAGCGAAAATGGCCCCAGTTGGTAGTAAGTTTTACAGACTACATTTTAGCTGCTACGAGTTAGGCCACACCTGGAACCCATCATGTACGAAAGCAGCGGCTGGTATAGGTTATCACTGTTTCAAAGAGAGTTTCAAGATCTACACATCATGCTACGTGGTATGCCATGCCGATGCCATGATCACTAACTCAATATTAAAAACAGGCTGGAGTAAAATGGAGGATGTGGGAGGTGTATACGAAAAGTTGGTAGGCTGGAACACCTCCCGGAGGACGTTGATGGTAACCTCCGATGATTATCTACCATTATTTTTGGGGCATTGGGGGTAAGCATCTCATGCCTTCTCATCCGAATTCTTTTCTGGAACGCGTTGTGTTGTAAACTAAACGTTTGGTTTAGGGTAACCTAACGTTTACCATTGGAGATTACTAACAGTATCTACCACCTGTTTTACTCCAGCCTAAAACGTATTATTTAAGAAATAATACGTTTGTTATGTTTACACTGGAAGTGAAAATTACTAAATCTGTTTCTCTCATTCAATTTTTCAGATCTCCTTGTTGGCTAGCAGGCGATATCCGAAAAGTAAAGAGGAAGTGTTAAAGATACTGGCAGATGTGATTCGGTCCTCAACATTTCTCAGTGTCAACGGTTCTGGGTTTGTCGTCGCATTTTGTCTAATTCGAAGACTGCTTGGTCATTTTAGTTTCTTAACCGTGGGGCTGATACCAGCCTTTTTGGGTTCATATATGGCGATACTAATTGAAAAACCATATCGGCGTTCACCCTTGGCCTTGTACGTGACGAATGTTGCCACTGAGACTGTTTTCCGAATGCTGCGGGCTAGGTTAGATAGAGATACCTGTGGAGTATTTCTCAGTCGAATGCTGATAATAATTGGCTGTTCTTTTGATATCAAGAGGAATCGTCCAGAATATTAAACACTTCGATCTGGTTATGTTTATAATTTCAACAACGACACTTTTATACCAGATGAAGAAGGCAAAGACGCTAAAACCGGATATAATTGATTCGTTGTTTAGGCAAGGATTCTTAAAATTTTTGATTCGTTGGCTTTTAGATAACTAGGGCCTATGCCTAGTGCAAAAGGGTCTATGCTAGCAAAGAAACACAATTTAAAAATGGCCTCCGTAAAGATCAGCTTTTTAAGTATAAAGATCTTTTTAGCCGTAGACCTTTTTATAAATTTCGTTCGGATCTAATATCATGGCCTCTGTTCGGATTATATTTAAGCAACGCTGTGCTCTCAGATATAACTCGTGTATTTTTTGATAGGATGGTGATTGGTGGGGAAGAATTTAGAATGCGAGAAGCGTCCACGCAACAAGCGGTTGTGGCACCAGAACTGGAAGCTGAAAGAAACGAAGCTATTATGGGTCAACGCGAGGTCAATAATGTCGGCCCGGGTCTAGTAATCGGAGGTCCTGCCGTTGAAATAAATGAAAATGGTCAAGTGGTTCAAAATCCTCAAGCAAACAGGAAACGGGATGAAAGTTACCGGGCGAGGTTTATTCGTTTCGTACTCTGGATGCATCGACAAGTGGAAGATATTGCGTGTCATTTGGAACGGATGGTTGCGGCAGTATATGAAGGACGGTCACATGATACATGCCCGCACCAGAAGCCGTGTTTCAACTATTGGATCGAGGTAAGGTGCTTAATAATTGGAACGTTGGGTCTGTCAATATCGTTCGAAATCGAAGCTTACTGCCTAAACTTCGAAACCTCTAAAGCTGCGACGTTGTCGCTTTTTTTTCAATCTGTAGAAATAAGCCCAACGGGGTCACCCATTTACCACTCGTATTTACTTCTGTATACTTAGTATTTGATTCTTCTAGGGCTGCCTCACGCGGTTTGGTGCTGGTGTTGGCATTCAACTTCTTATCGATACCGTGATGCTCGTTCGGTTTTTTGTGTATTCACGTGCGTCGAAGAAGTTAATGTCAGTTCCAAATTACTCTCCAAGTGTCGTATACAAATGTCTTAGGATGGGAGCAGGACTCAGTTCTATTTGTTTATCGTTTCGACTGTTATTGTGTGCCTTTCGTTGGCTTTTGGGCAATGAAGATCCAATTCATGCGGTACCGAGTTATTACTTACCATTACAAAAGGAGTATTATCTGAACTTTCTTCAATTATTATTTCATTTTTAATCGCATATATTAATAGGTGGCTGCGGGAGTTACGACTTCCGCTTTTGGATTTGCAATGCTCCGCCCTCATCCTACCATTGCCCTGTATGTATTCTTCAAAGCACTTGAATCCGTCATGGTTGAGGCTCATAGGTAAGTTATCTATCCTACCTATTGGATTCGTTTTACTACGATATTTAGCTTTGAGCTACGATTTTCATCTTTTACCGTCAGGCAATACAACTTCACGGTGATTAGATGGTTAGATTCTGTATATGGTGGCGGATGGTCACTTCTATTCGCGCTTTCTACTTCCATTCTATTTCATGCCGGAATTACTGAACCACAAAATCTCAAGCCTTCTTATTACCAATTCCTATGTAAAGTCACTGGTAAAAAATTCCACGAAATCAACAGGCATTTACTAACTGTATACAACTAGTATTTTCTTTGTACTCGTCACGCGACAACGGGGATCAAGAAATCGATAAAAAAGGTTCAAGGACTATGTCGAATTACATAGCTTTTAGTTGATACTTTTGTCACAGCTAATATATAGCAGAGAGGGTATGAAAATGGATTGTACACATTTCATAAACATATAACAGATATGGGTGGCACGATTTGTGGGAAAATTGCCGTAATGTCTTTATTCTGGGCAGTGACTAAGACCCCGAAAAGTAATTGGGTATTGTCAGACGTGGTAACGTTATGGAAAAACCCCGAAATAGGACAAAAAAGTGCGTGGCTAAAACCCCGAAAATGGGGTAATGCGCGAATGGGGTAAACAAAGTGAGCAAACTGAGTCCTATTACTCGAATTATGAATGATGGACAATTGTGGAGTGGTATACGGGGGACGTGATCTACCGCATGCCCAAACTCGTACATGGGTACCGCTCACTTTACGTGAAGATTAAAACTAGCAATTTTATTTTAAAAATAATAACGTTAGTAAACATTATTAGGTTTTTTATAAAGTAAAATAATAATGTTTACTATCATTATTATTTACTTTGTTTTCATTTTTCTTTAATTAACATTTCACAAAATGAACATTAATTAAACCCGGTGAGCGTTTCGTCCCGACGTTGTGCAATTCCGACGTACGGCCCTTTTTCACTCCAACTTTCTGTCATCACTAGAAGTTGGAGCGAGACGACGCAAAAAAGACAACGGGTTACGATTAATTAAGAACTTTAGTGAACTTACCTGACCTACATTTTTAATCGTCATTTGGTTCGGATTTAAATACCAGTCCGTTAAGGTTCACAGTAGGCGTTATATATGTTTTACTTAACATGATACTTCCTGGTGACCCCAGTGAACACCACAAGACAAATTGACAAGGAGGTCCGTTGGGGGGTGCAAAGTCCCAACCGAACCTCCCGCATTCTCCGCGGAAGTCGCCCGATCGTCCGCCAGTCATCCCGCTTGATCTTCAATCTCTCATCCTCGGGACCTCAGGACCCTACTCAATGACTTCCGAGAACCCCAGACTGCCAGGTAAACCGAGTTTATTTGCGCTGCTCTCCCTACCTAAGAACTCCTACGGAACTCGACCTATCCTACATATTTCTTCCCGGAAGTCCCCATACGGGAGGCTTCCGAGATCCGGGAGACAATCTCTCCCGGATACTCCTCCTACCTTTAGGTCTCCTCTTTGGCTCTCTCTTTCTATACGACTCCCCCTACTTGACCTACTTAGCCCCTACTTATACCTGCCTGGATTTATATTTCCTGGACTAAGTCCAACCCCTATCTCTAAAGCCTCGCTGGCGACCTACTTGCCTCGATAGATAATCGGGGCAGGGGTGAGTCCAGGTTCCAAGGCGTGGCCTCTGGAACATGGGCTCACACACCTCCCTCACTACAGCCGAATTCCTACA
>JABASK010000704.1:0-12372 GCA_019776465.1 Rambutanura hunanensis | reverse complement strand
ATGTATTTCAAATCAGAAGATCCAATTTGGAACAAAGCTCATACGCCCTATTCTTATGAACCTTTTCAAGTAATTGAGGATCTCATTCATCATTTGTTTCCGAATAAAAGGACTTACAAAAGCTACGAATTAGCTTGTAAAAAAGTAAAGAAAATTGAAAAGAAATTAGATAAACTTTCGGACAAATACAAATGGATTCCGGAGCCAAAACGCCTAACTCCACGAAAGAAGAATCAACTTGATAGAATTCAAGAGTGTGATGGTAAATAATTACTAGCTGATTACTCGGAATTATTTAAATCAATCAGTAAATCATTAACTTCCCCGACTTTTCTAGAACTCGATGAAAGTAATCAACTTGTTTCCGATTTCAATACAAAATTGGATTATCATCCCAATCAAGGAGCATTTGGTAGCGAGTCTGTAGCGGAACCATTTTTTTCGGGTTTACCAAATCAATTCAGTACGAATCCAATGATGGTTGGGGACAATGCTGAGGTAAAGACCATCAAAGTTTAAATCAATCTTCTTGTTTATTGTATCATGTTTTGGTTAACTATTTTTTTTCAGACGGGTTATGACGAGTTTGGAGAAGAAGCGGAAGAAGTAATCGAAGAAGCAACTCCTGCAGAAGGAATGGAATTTGATCGGCAATTGGGACGACTATTTACTGATGCCGTAGTGCAACGTGAGGCTCGTATTGTGAACACGGATATTCGTATTCCAATGAATCTTGACAGACGTGGTGGGACGGATGGAGAAGAACAGCCGTCGGGAACTGTTAGCTATGCAATTTTGCTCAAGAAAGGAAATAAGTCAAATATCAAGCATGTCGATGTACCAGAAAAATCAGAGTTTGTCAAACGAATGAGACACAGGGAAGCTGTAAGTTGAGGACAAAAATATTGTTCTAGAACATTGCCTTTATTTTTATGAGACTAATTTTTTTCAATAATTACTTTTTCAAGCTGGAACGTGAGGAAAGAGCACAAATCAAGGCTAAAACGCTGGAATTCAAACGTTTACAAGATAATGAAGAGATGATGGAACAGCTGCAATCCAACTTTACTTTACGAAGAAATAAATAAGCGAAAAGAATAATCGTTAATATTTTATATGAAAAAAAAATGTTGAAAAATACTTCAAGAACCACCACCAAGTTGTCCTTATAAAATACAAAACTATCTCACCGTGGCATTATTTTAGTTACATAGTAGTGCAATGGATTTACTCGTCACCTTTCGTAAAGAGCAATAAAGGCATTATTTCTGTTAACAGTTGTAAAAACGGACACCAAATTAAATTACGAAAGTCAATGCCAAAAATCCTGGATACGTAGAGGCCTGTGGAAGGTCAGTATTAAATATGTACGCTAAAGAAATTTTTGTCTTCATAAAGGTTAGTTAACCTAACATTTACAAATTGAGGTTTTGTAACTGTCGTATCAAATTCGCCGTGAAAATAGATCGTGAGATGTCGTACAACACTAACCTGCGAAAAACGCACTTGTTGAACGGTAATTAAACTTTTTAATATATTTCTTATTGTATGTTTGTGGTATTTCTCCACCCCTGTGATAAACTAACTAGTAGTTAAAGCATTTTCAAATTTTCAGTATCACGCAAGCCTACATTCATTTGAATTAATTTTAGTAAGAAAAAAAAAATTAAAAAAAAATGATAACTCAATAATCATGTTTTCGAATTCATACTTTATGTTTGGAAACTGAAATCGCTGCGTGATGCTGCTGTCGTCGCACAGGTACGTCACAAGTTGTGACTTTTTCCCCTTACTTTTTACGCATACCAAGCTTCGTGGTCAAGAAACGTTGTAAGGTAAAAGAGGATCAAGGCTTCATCCAGTATTTCTATTTCCTATAACTATTTTTTTGGTTTGGCTAGAGATCTTCAAAGAAAGAAAAATAGGAATAGGTGCAGAAACAATGCAGAAAATCCCGAGTCCTACTGAGCGTGTAAACCAAATGAGGCCAAGGGTGGTCAACCAAGGAACCATTGATAACTCTAATTGGAACTGAAAAGGTACACTATCCAAGTTGACAGGTACGGTAGGTCGATTCTTTTGACCTGTCAAAGGGAATAAGGTCAAATGTTCAATCAGTAGATTTCATGTGAAATGAAAAGGTTTGCTAAAACATGTTTCTTAAGTTTTTAGAAGTTGTAAATATTTCAAAATGAGTGGAGTCATGATGGACTTACTACTAATGGCATTAGCACCAAGGACAGTTCCAAAAAAGGTCAATATCCAGGTCTTTCCTCTCATCCACCAAATCTCACTCATTTTAACACTGTTCTCTGCCTGCATCATATCCATATACGATTTGTCTCCGTCTTGAACATATGCCGTCGAGTTTCCTTTTAAGGTTTGAAATGGTCGCAAGTGTCGCCCCACCTGTTTCGCCGTAATGCTGACCTATTTTAAACCAATACAGGCAGACTTCGGGTTACGTTTACTCAAAAAAAAATCATATTTGTAGATTTACAGGAAAGTTTCTAGTAGGAGCCTCTTAATTCTACTATGACGCGGTCAACTTACAATAGTTTCAGCTTCTCCTGCAAATGAAAATTGAACCCGCCAATCACCAATAGTTGGTTTCCATATGTCAGTCGAATGGTAATATAGGCCCATATGCATTTTAATTTGTGAAGATTGCGGACGTTGGCTACTCGTGAAAGGCGTAAAATGTGAAAACTTATTCTTGAGTTCATGAGACAATAGGAATGGCCCTAGGAACACTTCTGGATTGACAAGGATTTGTGACTCGAGTGGGAATGTCCTAAAAATAAACGTTAGTTATTATTTGTTATCATATTATTTTTATCATAATGCAGGTAATTCTAATTAAGTATATGAACTGAAACTTTACAAGGGATTTAAATGGTTTTCAGGTTGATGGAAGTTGGAGCTGTTGATTAACTTGTCCTTCCAGACCTTCCTATATTGATATGCTTGGTCGTCAAAGTCATCAACATGTCTAAAATTATCGAGTAATCGAGTGTTATGTTTATGTGTTGCAATTTTTCTTCACTTCTGCAAAAACAAAAAGGTCAGTTACCTAACTTTATCCTCTGTCCATTGATACATCTGAACGCGGAGTTTGAGCTTTGCTGCTTTAATGGAAATCCCGTAACTTTCATCTTCCATTGGACTAGGAATACGTAGCTGTCCTGTCACCCGAACCAGTTTACCCTCATTTTCTTGAAGAATTACTCCGGTTGAAACTAAAACTTCGTTTTGAATTGCTTCTTCAAAACAGCGGTCAATAAAAATGGCTTCTTTCTTCTCAAGTCATGTGGTTTAGTTAGAATAGTAAAAGTTTAAATTGAAAAAAATACGATTAAAAATATATGTCTTATCAACGGGTAAATATATAAAAATGAGGAAATTAGAAAGTAAATTAAAAAAAGTAATCGTTTCGTACCTCATTCCGCACGAGTTTGATTAAAGAGAAAATAATTAGACTAATTCCCGCAATTCCTTTGACCCAGTCAAATTGGTACTGCCTGTGACACGTAGAAAATCCATCAATGTCGATAATTGTCTTAGACGTCGGTGTCTTCTTCCCAGTCACTCGGCTTATCCTCATCTTCATACTAGAAGAAAGTGAAAGCAAAGTTATTTATAGAACTTTTCTATTATAAGATCGATTTTGAAAATGAAAAAAAAACGAACTTGTCGCGTGCGTACGACTAAAATCGAGAATGCGCATCCACATTTCTAAATAAGACTTTTTCAACCTTTCAAAAAATGTTTCACAGAAAACATCGCTTTCAGAAGATATTGAGGAAAAGTTAAGAAGTCTGTTTTAAATTAACCTTGAATTCAACTGTACAGAAAAGTAAGCGGAGCCGGATGAGGGAACAAGAATTTTTGTTCATTCAACCTTCGTTTTAAAAGGTAAACAGAATTCCGCAAAACATTTCCAGTCTTTACATTGATAAAATTTCAGGGTCAACCATGCATGGAAAGATATCGTCGCCCCTTCGAGCAATGGCTCGTTGCAATAAGGTCAGGGTAGCGTGTCAGGCTTGACAGTAAATGTCATGTAACAAATTAAATACTTTAAATGAAGGAATAAGATAAATGTCGAGATTAATTTAATAAAAAAGATTAATGGTACAACATGATTACCACGTGAATGATATTCTGACATGATTGACGCTTGGCAATTATTAGCGAATGGCATGGCCTCAAACTTTTTCACCCATAGACAAATTGCACAGATGAGGAGATAAGTAGGACGTCGTGATCTTGATCTTCATTCAGTTAAAAAATAGCTTTACGTTTCATTGTGAAACCAGCATTGGATTCAAAAACAGTGTAAACTTGGTCCGGCCATTCATTCGGCTTCACTAGAAAAAAAAGTTAAAGTTACACATTAAAAGATTTTAAAACAAAAATGAATTTAAAGAAAAGAAGTTAGAAAAGTTGGACTTTGCTAATTCCAATCTGAAAAACTACTTCTACCCCGCAAAACGTAAGGAAACTGTTTTATACTAGTTAGTAGTTGCTTTCTAGAAAATTATGAAACGTTTCATAGTTATGTTTCCAAAAAGCAACTTTTTAATATTTGATGCATTTTATTGTAAAGGTAGATACTAAGCATGTACACGTGTAATCTTCATGACACACGCTACTGTTATTCCATAATAAGCCTTGAAAGTTTCACAACTTTCAGAAGTCTTTTAGTACCTTTAATTATCATACCTTTATCTTTCAGGGTTTTGTGCAATATTTTTTGTCGATAACCGGCATCAGTTTTCAACTGCCATCACTACTCACCAACTTCAATTTCATTTATAACTCCTCTCTTCTCTCCTTCTCGATTCCATTTTGGATCCAAAAACTGGGTAACACGTCTGGTTGCGTCTGCGTTGGTAAGAATTCTTTTCCTTTAACACAGTCTGAAACCGTATCGTCACTAAAGTATCCATTGTCGGCCTATATTCCGCCTTTGTCTACAACGACTGAACTTAACCAACGCTCCACATCAACATCCGGCAAAATATCTTTTTCTGAAGTTGACCTTGAGAAAACTACGATGGAGAACCGCGTACAACGAGCAATCTGTAAGTGTAAAAACAAATTTTTTTTAGTGAAACTTAATAGATTGAATTGGCAATTCAATTTGGTAATTCAATGAAGTATCCCAGATTTTAGATCTTCATAATTCAATCATTCTTATTTTTAATCCGCCTCCACCTTACCGCAACAACTTATAGTTGTTGCCACTTCTCTGAACAATTAATATGCTGAAAACGATGGTATTGTAAAGCCACTTTGAGTATGCTTGCTCTGGTCTTCCTCTTCCTTGAATCAGTATGAATAGCGTTTAGAAGATACACTTAAGAGTGGAAAAGTGTATGGGAGAGTCAATGAGTCGCTCTTTCATGAAAACAATAGCTCCGATGAATTGTTGAACCACTTCGTTTCATTCTTGACAGGCAGACGAAGTTCTTTTGTAAGAAGAGTTCTATCAGGATGATCCGCGTTTTCCTCTTAATAGTTAATAGATTTTAGTTAGGCTAGGTAAACTTCTCCTGTGGGAATGTTGACGAGGCGTGTGTGTTTTTTGGTGTGCAAACTTTTCCTGTAATAACTCGTATCGGGAATCAATTGACCTTGTAGCAAGACCTTTTCCTTTTTCCTTTGTTCCTGGCGTTTACAACAAAAAGGTAAAAGAAAAGTAAAGTTTCGGGTCCTTAGAACCCTAGTAAAAAAATTATGTTACAGTTTGAGATTGAGATACTTGTTAAATTTAGCTAACTAAAATTTGATAACTTTTGTATTACTAGTAATCAAAAAAATATGAGCTGTGGCAACTCGATGCATGGTATTAGTTAACTTAAAACTTATTTTTTTAAACAATTCGATGATGGGTAGTCACAGTTGTATACGTTTTTAGAAGGAAGGACAAGAAAGGGTTTAGTTTAATATCACAATTATGAATTGGCAAATCCCCCATCAAGTCATTGGTTTTACCTCCTAACAGCGTTAAATGCAGACAACATCTCCTCAAGGAAGTTTAGTATGTTTATTCCTCTTTAGTGGTTTCTAAGTGTCAGCTCTATTGTCCTGCCTCAACTAGTACCAACGACGTTGCGCTCCTACGGGTACGGGTATTCCCTATAAAAAAGCTTGTTTGGAAATTTTCTAAACCAGGAATATTGAAAGTCAAGATTGTGTTTGTGTAATTGTACTCATGTGAATTTCTGCTCTGGTCGAAACTTGTTGTCAATTAATTGCCCCATCGATCACCTGAAGTTGACAGAAATCGCGGTGTAAGTTATGTACATTTCAACTGCGAAATTTTGCTAAAAACCGGTTCTCACCTGGTAGTTAATTAATGGGCTAAATAAGTAGGCAATGAACTGATGGTCGTAAGTTGAATAGGCGTGGGGTGACGACGATGACGACGGAGGAACAGTAGGGTTTAGACAATCAGAATTTGTAGCCAAGTAACAACCGCCTACCTGACTCACTGACTCACATTTGCAGGAGACGCTCTGCAAACTGGTGTGTAGATCGTGAAGTGTCCTTAATTACTAATTTTTCCTTAATCGATTCCGAAGTTTGAGGTCTCGAGTCTCGAGTCGTTTTAGGCCGCCGGACCGATTGACCTTGACTTGGGAACTCCCTCTCCTCTCAGCCACCAAAGTGACCACTTAAAGTTTTCATTTCACTTCGTTTTCACTCCCGCCCATTTTAAGCCCAAAGGAAAACGACCGGAAGATTTAAACGGAAAAGTGTCGGCGGAGCGGCGGGTGGTGTTGTGCTTTTGCAACCTTTTTGTTCAACTCATTTTTTTTCGGGTTTTCAACATTTTTTTTAGTCATTTGTTTACATCGAAGACGGGACTACCGAATCGAGGAAGGTTTAGAGCTTCATCGTAACTTAAACGTCTGCATTTTTAGACCATCGTCATCCTTATTTCGTTTATTCGTTGTAGACGGAGAGTCATTTGGAGTGTAAGGTATCTTTCCCAATTAATCTATTCAGCCGTTACATTTAATACGCCGCCAAATTAGTTCAGAATTAAAGTAATATACCTGTTTTCAGCATTGCCTCTGTACCGGTTTCTTTCCCTTAATATCGGCGGGGCCACAATTTCAGAGTTGACCTCCTCTAACCCCGGTGCAAACAGAGAGCATTCATTACCAGTCTCGTATCATTTTTGAATGAGGCTGAATTGAAGCAACCTATAGCTCGTGATAAGTGTCATGCCGGTATTACAATAGGGGTGAAATGTTCCCACGCTCGCGCTCAATTCTAAAACCGTGTTCGAGAGGAGAATAGTCTATTGTTAAATAACTTTGTCTGGTGCACCTGCTGCGTCCGTTTACTTATGTTGACACTCTGTCTACATACCTCAAATTTAATGAAGGATTGTTATTAATTTTATGAATGGAAATTTGCACTGGACCATGTTTCACATGGTATTGATACTTTGAGAGGTACCATCATACCTTATGTTATGATACCTCTCATTTATGACCAAAGGGTCATTACATATTCCATATATAATGACCCTTGTATTGTTGTTTATAAGAATAGAATGTTGCAACTGGAATAACCCAACAACGTATATTGCCCCGGTTGGCTGGGATTTCGAGAACTCTATTTGATGGGAACGAAAACTCAACCAACTCCATACCAAGTTTTTTGCGTCAGATCAGAGGTCACTTGACGTTAAAACCAAAACTTTACTTCACTGCTCAATTACTGCAAAGTATTGTTTTACGATCGCCAAATGGCGTACTCGTCCAGGCCTTAATGTCAGTGAGAATAATTGTCTGGATCTTAGGGCCTCGCCTAAACCAGATTCTCTTCTCACGGTCCTAAGGTTTTTTTTTGTATTCAACTTTCAACGACATGATTCGCACGCCTGCTGAGTAGCCTGGCCCAAGCGTGGAATACCATCCACTCACTTTCCGTCAGTCATCCTGTCTTGTGACACTAGTATCTAGATAAACTGGGTAACTTGAGACATGAGGTAGCCTGGTGTTAATTGTCAATTGTTAACACAAATTGTTTAAATACTGATCACACCTCTCATCGTCACACGACCCGATCCTTCTAATTTTCACTCCTTTTGTGGTAATCAATAATTAACATTCCAATTGTGGTAGGACAACTTCACAATTTTGTTCCGATAAATAAGTGAGGTGAGCACTTTTCCTGGTTAGGTTATACAAATTCTGGTGTTACCGTCAGGATTTTCTGAAATTGTTTATTAGATAAGGCAACAATCTTATGATACTGATTTGATCTTGGATGTTGTCACTGTTCAATCATAGAGTGGTCATAATAATAATTTTTTCATAGCCATGATGTCAGTAGGAATGACTTCATAGCAACACGTTACTTATGTAAATATACATGTGACTGTAACAAAACAACATGTATAAAACAAAACCAAACTTAAAGGTTGACATCCAGTTCCATTACTAAGAATTGCATTATTAATAATTTAACATTTGCAAATTGCTAAATAAAACTAAAAGTGTGGCGTGGAAAGTTCTTAAAGTTCATTTTCACTTAGAGTGATTGACTTATTCCTATTTTCATTTCAGGTGATTTGAGAGCAGACGCCTTGGCAATGTTAAGAAAATCATTGAAATCTCCTACAGCCGCAGCTGGGGAACATTTGGATGAAGTTCCGCACACTTTTGTCATCTTGGGAGCATCCGTAAGTTACGACAACAATTTATTTCTTGTAAAAATCCAAAGAAAGAAAATGGTACAGTTTAGGGGCACAAGTATTTTACAAAAAAACTAGTTGAGCCAAATTGTGATTAGTTAGTTTGTATTAGTTATTGTATTACTCATTGGGGCATTGAGAGATTGGACATCAGTACAAGTGAATGGAGAGAAGTCAAAGTTGTGAAATAAAGATATTTGTATCTGCTCAAGTACAGCAGATTCAAAACAATAACCACAAAACCGCAGGAGGCAGGAAACCCCTCTTGCCCTCTTAACCTTTTCAAATGTACTTAAAATTCGTCAACAAACAAATCGAACGGTTTGATACATGCTACACCAATGCTATAATGTACCTTAGCATAAGTTAATTATAGTATTGCTCAAAATTAGACTAAAACGCGTTAGTTTCTCAGCAATTGCGCGGCAAACGGTTTTAAGACGAAAATGGAATTGAGGAAATAAACCTCATCAGCGCACTACAATAACGGCGTGAAAGTAACTTTTGAATATTTGTAATTAGTACTGGGAGTGATGATTTTTGTATTGAAAATTTCTAGGGTGACTTGGCAAAAAAGAAGATTTATCCAACAATTTGGTGGCTTTATCGTGATGGCCTTCTTCCGTCCTCTACTACATTTGTTGGATATGCTCGAACCACGTTGACAATTCAAGCAGTCCGAAAGGCTTGCCACGAATATATGCAGGTGAGATTGTATAAAAGTTGAAGATTAATTAAAATAGATATAAAATCTTTTTTGAATGTGTTTCAAGGTTCAGCCCGATGAAACTGAAGCCTATGAGAAGTTTTGGGCACTTAACGAATACGTCCCTGGGAGTTATGACGTCCGTCGTGATTTTGAATTGTTGGACCAGGAGATTTGCAAAAAGGAAAAAAATGCTGCTGCGAACCGAATTTTTTACTTGGCTCTTCCTCCTTCTGTATTTGAACCAGTTTCATCTAATGTTCAGATGACGTGTATGGCCACGAGGTAAATTTATGTTTTTAACAAATCAATTTTTAAATCTAAGACTAATTAATTCTCTGTGTGAAATTCCAATGGGATATTTTATCTTATTTTTTGTTGTACAGGGGCTGGACTCGCATTATAATTGAGAAACCATTTGGAAAAGACACGGAGTCATCGGCTCAGTTGAGTAATCACTTGGCCTCGCTATTTCGTGAAGAGCAAATTTATCGAATTGATCATTATCTTGGGAAAGAAATGGTTCAAAACTTGATGGCATTGAGGTAAATTTAGCGAGGGTTGTAAAGTCTTTCATAATTTATAGTAAACCTAACATTTTTTTTCTATGGGAAGATTTGGCAATAGAATTTTTGCCCCTACCTGGAACCGCGACAATATTGCATCGGTGCTGATTTCCTTTAAGGAACCCTTTGGAACCTATGGACGGGGAGGGTACTTTGATGAATTTGGAATAATTCGGGATGTGATGCAAAATCATTTGCTACAGATTTTGTCCTTATTTGCTATGGAAAAACCTGCATCAACCAATCCTGATGACATTCGTGATGAAAAGGTATAATAGTAAATACTGGTGGTATGGGTGTGGCATCAATGAATTAAACGGGAAGCTCACCTCTTGTTAATGATATAGGTGAAGGTGCTAAAGTGTATTAGACCACTTGAACTGGAAGATACCGTTTTGGGTCAATACGTTGGAAATCCAGAAGGTTCTGGAGAATCTGTCCATGGCTATCTCAATGACAAAAGTGTACCAGCTAATTCCAGTACTCCGACATTTGCTACTACAATTTGTCATATCAAGAGCGAACGCTGGGATGGTGTTCCTTTCATTCTACGTTGTGGAAAAGGCAAGGCATTTTTAAATTTTCCGATTCGCTTATTTAACAGCTTTGAATTGTTTAATTTTCTTGATTATTTAGCCCTTAACGAGAGAAAGGCTGAAGTTCGGATTCAATATCATGACGTTCCTGGTGACATTTTCAACGGTCAAGCGAAACGAAACGAGTTGGTTATTCGTGTTCAACCCGGTGAAGCTGTGTACATCAAAGTGATGACAAAATCTCCAGGAATCAGTTTTACGCTTGAAGAGACTGAACTTGACCTCACTTACGGGCATCGTTACAAGGTACTCCGAGTCAAGACCGTGGACTGCAGAAAAGTAATTGTGCTATTAATTAATTTGATTTTTCCCACTGTATTTGTAGGACGTGAAATTGCCAGACGCTTATGAGCGCCTGATTTTGGACGTCTTCTGTGGCTCTCAAATGCATTTTGTGAGATCTGATGAACTGGCTGAAGCTTGGAGAATTTTCACGCCGTTGCTCAAACGTATTGAAGGAGAGAAAATTGCTCCAATTCCATACACGTAGGTTTTGCACACAAAATTTCTTCTTAATTCATATATTAATTTTTCGCATGTTTTGAAACAGATATGGATCTCGTGGTCCACCGGAATCGGACGCCCTTTGTGACCGCAACAACTTTAAGTACTATGGCTCTTATAAGTGGAATCACCCTAAACTTTAATTGTAGCTCACGGAAATTTAGTTTGTAGACATTTAGTTCTGCCCAATTCGTATCTTTTGTATTCCTACTTTCTTTCTTTCCATTTTATCGCCAAAGGAGCAAATCAAACTAAATGAAAATGTATTCTCCCCGGTTATTTTCAAATCCCTTAAAAATAAGTTTCAAAAAATCAATAGAATTTCATTAAATATTCTGTTTGTGAAGGTGAGTCTAAATGACTAGTGCTCAATTTGCCCTCTTGTTTCGTTTTCAATGATTATTATTTCGAAATATTGTTATTGGGGTAAAGTTATCAAAATAAAAGTAATATAATGTATTACACTATTACATTCCAGACGAATAAAGTAATTCGTTAGCAGACTAAACTAACAAGGACGTGATGTGTAAAAAAAGGAAATTGTGGCGAAATGAGTTTCGACGAGCTAATTTATGTTAAAATGAGGTAATTTATGTTTTTTTTATCTTAGTGATGCCCACCTATGCGAAGGAGATGAACTCACCCGTTCGTTGTCGTATCGTGGTGTGTTTACTTATAATTCGGAGAAACCTAGTTCAGGGTTAACGTTTGTTGACCTCGAGTAATATTTACATTCGGCTTCAGAGTTGACCTATTGATAAAATTTAGTATTAAGTCATCGCGAGTATACCGTCATGGGTGATCCCTTCAGAAATAAAGTTGAGCAATACTCACCCAAATCTCCTCGTGGATCGAGGTCACCTGTTATTCCGAGACAAGATTCAACGGGGACACTGAAAGCTACAATTTCTCTTGGGAAGAATCCATCAATTGTACATACTGGCCCCTTCTACCTCATCAAGGAACCTCCAAGTAAGTTTCGATAGTAACTGTTGGCTTCATTAAGACGTAGGAACCTAGTTAAACACAAGGCTCTACTGAAGACTTGAAGGTAGGAGCTTAAATCCTCGCTGTTAGTATTGGATCATTGGTTTAGGCCACGATAACTACATTTAACATGTAAGTAATTGATTAATCTAACATTTGTTGTTCTAGATGAGAGTGAGCTAACAGGCGCTACGAACCTTATGGCCCATTATGGTCTCGAACATGCCTACAACAAATCAAATGGTAGAAAAATCAAAGATACTCTCTCTTCATTCCTTCCACACCTTCCAGGTA
>JABASK010000703.1:0-12377 GCA_019776465.1 Rambutanura hunanensis | reverse complement strand
GGACACACCTTACGATTTGCGAACCGGACGAGAGGAGAGGCTACTTAGTAAATCAATGCAAAACCGTTGGCCAGGTCACGCACACACCCACCGTTGTACAAAAATGAGCATTTGTGCAAAAAATATCAATTGTATGAAAAGTACACTTTTTTTTACGCAGTGGGTGCACCCAGGCTAAAGTGCAGATACTTTAGAGAATGAGGTTATAAAGATTAAAATACTTTTTTTTTTTACTAACGTTCCTTAATTTGATACTTAAGTGAGGAAGGAAAGTGTCACTTTCGTCCAAAATGTCAACCATGTCACCCCGTGACAAGACTCGACATGGTCTTATTGACAAGATTGCAAAAATATTTTGCATGTTAAACGCCTTTTCTCACTTCATTTTCATGAACCCCAAAAAGTAAAAGGGGTAAGATGAAAATCATCAACATTTTGGCATTCCAATCTTTTTTAATGAAAATTGCAAATGTGTGCGGTATCACACAACATAAGTATTTGGGGTGGAAATATATTTTTGCGTGTTATCTCCTCAACTTTTAGCATTTTATCTTTAAATTCGCAATGCAAAAAAAAAAGTTCAACGCTTATTTGCTTTACTTGTTTCTCCACCCGGAACCGACTCATGTCCAAATTTAGAACCTTTAGTTCACTTTCACCGGATTTAACGTTTGCAAAAAAAAATAATTGCAAACTAAAACCCTTCCATTTCCACCACCTCATCACTTAGCATTTGCAAAAATATGTAAATATTGGAGCAACTACTCAAAAAATCCTCCCTTGTTCCTTCTTAACTAAACTTCTATTGTTTACTTTCTAAAAACAAAAAGTGGGGCATGTCCACACGGTGGGGCTAACTTTCATTCTAACCAGATCCATTGTTGATAGATTTTAATTATGTAGAAATAGTAGGGGGTGGTAGTGCAGATTAATAAAATGTAATTCACAACTTAATTGGCGTCCTTACAATTGACGTCAATTTGAGATTCAATCCATTTTGATTAATTTTTCCTAATTAGCGTTGACGATACGGCACTTTTTGGTGTACCCTGACCAAAAATCTATTGTTTTGAACAACCTGAATGACGTCGTGATTAAAATCACACTCTTTTGATCTTGTCTTTTACCGTAATTTGCCTCAAAAGGTATCGTGTCTCGTCTCTCCCCCCCCCCCAGGGGAAAGGTTAAAGGTCACCCACGACAACTGATCAATTGAACAATAATTGTGTCGAATTCATATACAACTTTTGATCTCGTAAAAGAGGAAATTGGTCGAATGACATGATAGATTAGAAGAAAGTATAATCTTCCAAGAATTCTTTTGTTACTTATGCTATTGTCAATGAAAAAAATATAAAGAGGCTTTGAGATCTTACAGATTTCTACCGGATGGACATGTACTTGGTCAATTACTCTTTGCACAGCAGGTGTGAAAAAGTGACAAAAGAAGATGAAAGACTTTTGATCTTAAGATTAGTTATATTTAGTATCTCACCTGCCACTCATTCTTATCATCTTCTGCCCTCATTCATTTCAAGGTGACAAAAGGGGGCATTGAATCTCCTTCACTCATTCCTATCTTTTTAATTATTCCCACCTTTTATCACTCCATGTGTAAAAAAAAACGATGAGAATCCGGAACTTATAGGTTGACACTTTATAGATTATCGTCACGCTTTTTCAACACTTTCCATTCTTTATCATTTCTGTACGTCAAGGTAAATGACAATGAGGTTTTTTTTGGATAAGTATTATTGGATACGTCAAAAATAAGGAACTTTAAAATGTACAACTAAAGTTCAAGCGGAATATGGACAAACTTTTGTACGACTTTGTAACACGACAGACAACCAGACTTCGCTCTCAGCGGGGTTTTAAGTTTTAAGTTAAGGTTTGTTTTTGGTACTTTACGTTAGTTTTAGGTTAATTATTGACCTTGCTCAAACCGATAAAGGATAAACCATCCGTACGGAGGGAAAGTCAAAGTGGAGAGTTTTCACGCGTGAATTTTGACGTACCTTCGCGTTGTCATCTTTTATCACATGTTTTTTTAGGTTTTCTCTCCAGTCGCCGTCGTCGCGTCGTTTGTCCAATCTCTTGGTTAGTTACTACGCACGGTACGTTGCATTTAACAGTTCAAGGTTAAGAAGGTCACCGTAAAACGAGAATAACAACCATGACAAGCGTTCTCGGTAGAATTACGTTATCCGCCACCCGGTTCCAATTCCGTGGTGTGTATCAGCGGGGATTTGCAACTGGTAAGTTTTTTATGCCTGTTGTTATCGGTTTCGGTCTTGTGTTACTTGTCTTGTCAGTTTGTGCTTTCTAGCGAAAGTGATTTAACAGTATTGTTTATGTACCAAATGATTTTTAAGGTGCACGAGAGTTCGTAGAAACTGAGAAAGTTGGCGGAAAGAAAAACGTTGGTCTAATAAAGCTAAACAGACCGAAGGCCCTGAACGCCCTGTGCGATGGACTTATGAATGATCTGAGCTCTGCACTCCAGGAATTCGAAAATGACACGGATGTGGGGGCAATGATAATCACTGGCAATGGAAAGGCATTTGCTGCAGGTATGAGTATGATTATGGGCAAATTGTGTCACGATCGATTGGCACTTCGATAACATTCTTAAAATCTAACGATTCATCTTGATTTTATCTTAACTACAGGTGCCGACATTAAGGAAATGCAACAGTTGAATTTTACTCAAGTCTTCAAGGGTGGGTTCTTATCCAATTGGACCCATGTCACAGAGTGTAAAAAACCGGTAATCGCGGCTGTGAATGGATACGCGGTAATTTAGATTTAAAAGAACAGAAAATTAATAATTATGAATACATTCTTAATATAAGTCTCATCCTTTTAACCAACGAATTATAAAATTACACAGCTTGGTGGTGGATGTGAATTGGCTATGATGTGTGACATTATCTATGCTTCAGAGGCTGCCAAGTTTGGTCAACCTGAAATCTTATTAGGAACAATTCCCGGAGCTGGTGGAACTCAACGCTTAATCCGTGCTGTAGGAAAGTCGAAAGCAATGGAAATTTGCTTAACTGGTGATCAGTTCTCGGCTATAGAGGCAGAACGAATGGGACTAGTAAGCAAGGTTTTTCCTCCAGACCAACTCCTTCCAGAAACACTTAAACTTGGAGAGAAACTTGCAGCACTTTCTAAAATTACCGTTAGCATTTGTAAGGACGCTGTTAACAAATGTAAGTCACAACTTACTTTAAGCATTTAACCTGAATCGTATTAACTCCTTACTTTTTTGACATTGACAACTTATTTCAGCCTTCGAACTAACGCTAGCAGAAGGTATCAACTATGAACGTCGAATGTTCCATGCTACTTTTGCCACTGAGGACAGGAAAGAAGGTATGAATGCTTTTGTGCAAAAACGACCAGCACAATTTCAAGATAAATAAAAGGTTTTTTATACTACAAAAGTTCATAGTCGAAATTTGAAGAATTTATTTTCTAATTTACTCAAATCAGTTAATAAACAAGGTAATTCAGCCTCTACTAAAAATTTATGTATTTTAAGTCAATCCACAACAATTTCAAAATGAACTCAACTTTCATTACAAAAAAAAACTTTGAAAAGTATCAATAGTAAATTAGCTCCTTTCTATACAAATAAAAAGTAATTAATCAATTTTATACAAATCTTCTTGACCTCTTGTTCAGTCAGAATCTGATCCTTTGCGATCTCTTCCAGATCGAACATGAATAGAGAACTTGTATTCTTGGTCACATCCCATGTAGGCGTCACTCATAAAATACAAAGTATATGTATGTTCCCCTAAAAAATACAATTTAATTTAATTCCTTTTTTAAGTTTTATACGTTTTACCTTATTNCTTCTTGACCTCTTGTTCAGTCAGAATCTGATCCTTTGCGATCTCTTCCAGATCGAACATGAATAGAGAACTTGTATTCTTGGTCACATCCCATGTAGGCGTCACTCATAAAATACAAAGTATATGTATGTTCCCCTAAAAAATACAATTTAATTTAATTCCTTTTTTAAGTTTTATACGTTTAACCTTATTTTGTAATTTTACCTGAACTTGGTGCAACAAAATCCAATTTGACTTTTGCCTTCTGTTGAAGTGTAAGACGTTTGATGCTCAGAAGTGAATTCGTTTTTGGATCTCCAATCACAACCCACCAACCTTCCTCTCGTTTCTAAAGTTAATACAAACGAAAATGTACTGTCAAGTAACTACAAAAACATTAAGTCGAAACATGTCAAAGGTCAAATTGTACCTGTGGATAGTTACGGAGCAATTACAGGTCCAGTCACTTCATCCTCTCGTTCTAGTTGAACAGAAACGTTGACAGTTGATCCTGCTTTGATTCTATCCTTGTTTCTCAATTTCATACTGGAGTTCAATATTTGGGTAGCGATTACAAAATCGAGCCACGTCACTTAGCTGTGCTGTTGTTAACGACGCCAAAATTTTTGTCCTGTCTTCATCTTCCAGTTCCATAAGGTCAAAAACGTTTTCCACTTTCTAAAAAAAAACCACAAGAAATAATAAATTCCTTTCGAACTTAAAACTTTACCTTTTGTATTGTGTCATTTTACCTTGTCAGTGCATTTCTTAACCATTTCTGCATTAAAATGCGGAATTTGTTTCAAATACGAGTCTTTTGACCACATTGCTTGTGTCACCATCTGAGCCAACTCCATTGCCGCAACGGCAGGTGCCAACCATCCATTTGAACTCAATACATCCACACAGGCTTGAATAAGTCGAATAGCTTTAGCCAAAACGTTTTCTGTGTCTTGTTGTAATTCAGCACTTAGTTGTATTCTGCACAAATGAGCTTGTAGTAAAATGTTAGCTTTGACATTGGGATCAGTAAACTTGATCGTTGACGTTGTGGTCGATGGTTTATTTGGCAGTTTAGTTGCCAATGCTTGCAGTACATTATCTTCATGATGTCTTATAGGAAGAGCCGAATACTCAAATGACGAGCTCACAATGTCCATTAATCCTCGAAGTTTGGTCTTTGCTGTAAGTGACATACTAAAAAGTTCAATTGTCGTATAATTGATATAATAGTATGCAGCAATCATGCCCAAATTTAATGGACTCGTATCCATATCATCTTCGACTGAAATACACTTGGATTGTTCCAAATCATGTAGTGTATTTTCAACTAATTCTGACAAATGATCAGATAAGTGTCGATGTGTTACTCCTTGTAAGTTGTAATAATTTGGATTATTTGTCATTCGACGATAAAGAAAAGTCCAAGTTAAATAATCCACAGCATCTTGCTTATTTTCAATTGTTTTTGTTACAATTTCCGCATTAAAATGATCGTGTAGACTAGATACAAAAAAAAAAACATACAATTTACAGCAATTATCAAAATTGTCAGGAATTAACATTAAAACAAAAATTGCAAATTCTTCAAAAAAAACTTACCAGTGATCCAAGTGAGACTCAACTGGAAGTGGATCATTTAAGAATTTCTTAAAAAATTCTTTCTTACTCGTTTGACACATTAGAACAACTTTTGAGTCGTCATCATCCAATGGTCGATTTGCACGTCCAATCATGCGCAAAACGTCCGTTATAGCATAATCTTCATACGCATGAATTTTTCCATTGTAATTTTGTGTATCCATAATTACTACCAAATGAGCATGATACGGCAGACTCCAGCACATAGTACGAGTTGCTACTAGTACTTGAATGGCCATTGACTTGAATAAGGTTGATATTATATGACGATCCGTAGCTGAAGTACCTTCATGAAGAAAAGCAACTCCTTGGTTAAGTGTTTCTCTCAACGTGTCATCTTCCACTTTATCAAAAACTGTTGTCAATTCAGATTTTGGTATTAAGAGAAATCTCTCAGGCATGTCATCTGCTGCAGCATAGGTCAAGAGATCAACTGCTGTTAATTTAGCTTGTTTTCTACCCGGTACAAAGACAATTGCTGGTTTTTCAGTACTAAGTTTTAGTATAGCATTGTACGCTGGTTTGGACATGGTAGCCAATCGACTTGCATTGTGTGAAATGTTGTAACCTTGAATATGAAGTTCAAGTGGTAAAGGACGAACTGATGGATGAAAATTGAAGGTATGAGTCGGTGGACAACCCAACCATTGTGAAATGTCACGAGCATTTGATAGTGAAGATGACAAGCCAACAATTCGAATTGGGCGTTCAGTCTGCGACGCAATGTAGCGCATGCGCGATACAATAATCTCAACTACTGGCCCTTCTTCGCCTCCAAGAAGCTAGAAATCCAAATACAATTTGATTAAAACACTCTTGACCTTTGACCCTTAACTTTCTCCAGAATCAAATCCATGAAAATTCAAGAGTCCTTACCTGTAAGTCATCAATAATGAACAAGTTAACATTCTGAACGTTCTTTCGTTGTTTCCATCGTCTTGACAAAACATCCCATTTCTCTGGAGTACTAATTGTTACGTTTCCTTTAGCCAATAACTTGAGGTCAGTTCCAGTTTCCCCTGTCAACAGTATAACTTTTTTTCCCAATTTGCTAAATTTTTCATTCCAGTCGTTATATAGTATTTCAGCAAGTTCATCCTTGGGAGTAATTATAACACAGTGATCTCCAGCTCCATCTTTTTCTTTACTTGCTGATGCAAACTTTCGCAAAATGGCAAATTCCGCAATTAGTGTTTTTCCAGATCCAGGTGGTGACCCAATGAAAACATTTTCATCTGAATTGTAAACAGCATTGAAGACTTGTGTCTGAATTGGATTAAATTGAGTCAATTCTTTGTAAAGAGACTCAAACGCTGGATGACGAAGGGCCGAAATCTAAAGAGTTAAAAAAAGCAACAATTTAAATTTTTGTTTTGAAGTTTTTTTTTTTAAATTTTGTTTTACCGGCAATGGTTGCAAATCCAGTAATTCCGTCGGTGGTGGATTTTTTTCTGGTAAAATCAAGTGTCGAAACGAAACCGGAAGTATCGTCTCTGACCCTAGCCACCGGTCAGACAGCACCCGAATAAAATATTGAGGTGGTAACGGCTCAAAAATTGGTACGTAGAATTTAACTTACGTGCTCATCCGATTTAAAATTTTGTTTCAATACAAAATGTTCATGATGAAGAATTATTTCTGAATCAACATCTTCCACAATAATCCAAAAAGCCAGTGAATTTCCATGAGTTTTCTCATCCCATTCAAAATCTGGAGTAATGACCAGTTCAACTTTGAGTGTCGATCGTGTCACTGGTTGTATAGTACAAGTCAAGTCAACTTTAGGTAAAGAGTGAAGAAATTCGATGAATTGTCTTGCCCAATTTTGGTGTACGAATTAATTCACCTAGTTCCAACGGATTCAAATCAAAGAGTCGTTCAAATGTAAGTGACTTCTTTTCAATTTTCTTAACAATTTCTTCCGGAATTTTCTTAAATTGTCGAAGTGGACACATTGATTGCCACATTCTTCTATCAATCATTTTTGCCAGAGCAAGTTGTCTTGTCAGCCAATTGTGCCCAACCTCTAGACAATACAATTTCAAAAATTGCACGAATAAGTCGTCCAGCCGATTGTGTTACGTAGACCATGTCAGCCATCAATGCAAATCCTTCTAATTTCAATTGTGAAATATAAGCTTGTAGAAGAATAGAAATCTTAGCTGAAGTTTCTTCTACACTTTCCTTGATTGGAATTGGAACTCGTTCCATTAGCGTTTGAAGCTCTAGCTTTTCTTCTTCTCTTACCCCAATATACTTGAATTCTCCAGAAAGTGAAAATACCCGAAGGAGCTCAATTTCACTCAAGTGTGGCTTGAGTAGTTGGTTATATGTCGTCATCTAAATATATATCCATAGAAATTAGAAAAAAACATTAGAATCTACCTTCTAGCTTTTACAATTTCTTCTATTAGAACAAAGTTACCGTTTCTGAAGTGATATAATAATGAGACGATATTCTTCCTAATTCCGTTGGCATAAAAGCTCCAGAAGTTCGATCATATCTAACAAGTCCAGCCTTATCCAACTTCACTGCTGCAGTATGAATAAGATTAGCTCGATGATTTGTTAAATATGGGTCATCATCAGTTGGATCCACCGAGTAAGTTTGTGGAGACTTGAGACATCGCACGTAAAGATACGTATAGCCCAGCCAATCAACAGCATCCTTCACATTTTGTACTCCACCGCTTACAATTTCCGCATTAAGAAGATCCGGAAGTTTAGCGACCAATTGGGATTCAATTGGAAGCTGCTGATTTAGGAGAGACAGGTAATATCGAAGTTCTGAGTGATTCGTTATCAAAATCCCCTCACCCTTCGTATCATACTGTGGACGTCCAGCTCTGCCCAGCATTTGTAACACGTCCAAAGCTCCTAGTTCCACCCAACGTCCTTTTTCTGGATTGTATACCTAACCAGAACAAAAACAACTTAAGTATCAAATGTCAAAACGTCATGGTTACCAATACCATGTCACCATCCTCACCTGCGTTCCTTTGATAATAACAGTATGTGCTGGAAGGTTCACACCCCATGCCAATGTCGCCGTCGATACGAGCACCTGAATATGTCTATCAGCAAACAGATCCTCGACGAGCGTACGGTCAACTCGGGTCATTCCAGCATGATGAATGGCAAATCCATAAGGCAGGAGTTCCTTCAACTCAGGATTTTTTACCTAAAATAATTTCATCGAATTAACAAATTATTTTAATTAAATTAATTACTAAGTTAAATATTTAAAACCTCTTCTGCTTCTTTTCGAAGAACTTCCATCGAAGCTTTCTTGTCTTTTAGAAAAATCCCCAGTGTTTCCTTTTCCATGCACATGTCACGCACAGCTCTAGCACTTTTTCCCGTTTCCTTCCTCGAATGAACAAAAATGAGTACTTGATTTTTACCACCATGTTCTACGACTTTGTCATAAACGATTTCATTCGTCAATTGATATCTTTTCAATGCTTTCTTCTCTGTAATTCCAATATACTGTTGTTCAAGTGGTACTGGCCTGAAGCTATTATCAAAAAAGAAGAGTCCATTAGCTAAATCCACACGAAGGAAGGCTGCAACATCTTTATAATTCGGTAACGTAGCTGATAATCCAACAATTCGTATTTCTCCTTCTTGTGTTACTGATCGAAGTGCTCTTGCTACTAAAGCTTCCAAAACTGGACCACGTTCATCATGAAGTAAATGAACTTCATCCAAAATGACAAGACGCACGACTGATGTAATACTTCGATTTTCTTTACGAGTGACAACATCCCACTTTTCTGGAGTACAGACGATAATTTGTGTTGCATTCAATTGTTCCCTGCTCAATTGTGTATCTCCAGTCAATTCCGACACAACCAACTTGTATTTTTCTAATCGTTTTGAAAAACTTCCAACCATTTCTTGTACAAGTGAACGCATTGGAGCAACATAGACAATTTTGAATTCATCCACATTGATTGTTCCATCAGCATTAATATGTTTTCCAACTTCTCTCATCATTGCTAACAGAGCAACATTCGTTTTTCCAGCACC
Organism: Rambutanura hunanensis; assembly: GCA_019776465.1. Taxonomy (NCBI): domain Eukaryota; kingdom Metazoa; phylum Arthropoda; class Collembola; order Poduromorpha; family Neanuridae; genus Rambutanura; species Rambutanura hunanensis. The sequence continues at coordinate 2,859 of JABASK010000703.1, read as the reverse complement.
AGTTGGTGCACAAACTAATAAATTCTGATCAGATTCCAGTGCTGTTTTACAGAGTCGAGATTGAATTCGATTAAGAGACTTGAATCCTTCGAATGCTCCTTGAACATACTTAGGCAAACGATCAATACCAATAAGTGCTTCATTTTCTCCCATTGGTTTTGGTTTTAAAGCTGGAACATGTACTTCTTCAAAACCTTTACGTTGTTTTCGAAATGATCCATCTGGAAGCTGACAACGATCATTTGCCAAGAAATGACTTCCTTGTGTGAACGAGATAAGTTCCAAATCTAAAACTTTACGAGATCCAGGTACTTGTCCAGCGACATCAGTTCCTCCTTCACCGTCACCTTTCAAGGAACCACGTGTCACACTTGAAATCTTACTTTCTGCGTCTTCCACACCACCGCTTCCACCTTCAAGTTGTAACAAAACCTTGGTCAACTGTGGATCTTTGAGCATACGGTCACGCAAAATGTTCTTATCCTTTTCAGTTTGTGCAGTAGCCAGTAGCGTGCAGTAAAGAACTAGAAGTCATTGTAAAAAAAAATTATATTCTTAATTAATTTAGTAATTAACGATAAAAAAGATATAAATTCAATAAACAATAATTAATTTCAGTTTACTTACTCATCTGTCGATGTTTCTTTAAAATTTTGATAAAATCAAAACAGTCAACACCAAGAAGAATAACAAGTCGATTCTCAAAATCACGATCATCAACTGCATTTTGTAAAATATGAAGAACATCTTTTGCTCTCGCTTGTGAAGTAATAGAATCCTTGTAGTATTTAGATAAATTTCGTTGAATCCAGTAAGCATCAATATCTGCAGGATGAAGACTCTTCTCTTTCTTAGTCCTTTCATGTTCCAACTAAAAAGATATTTTTAAAAATAAAAACTTTTAGAAAAATAGAACCTTAGGTTAACTAGTAAGTAGTTGATTATGACTTTTACATTTTGAGCTTGAATAGCCGAAGAACCTTTAGTTTCTTCTCCTTCCATATCATCATCCTCATCATCTTTAACTTCACCATAAGGATCTTCGTCCTCTTCTTCTTCTGATTCTTCAAACTGGACATTTATTCCATAAGTGTCATCAATCTCATCTGCTCCTCCTCCACCACCACTAGTTGGTTTGACCGTCTGAAAATCAGTAATTTTCTTCCCTAGATTGACAAGCAAGGCAAAACGCTCTTCGGCTAGTGGGCCCAACAAGTTTTCTGTCTCCTTTTTACGATCTCTATCTTTCAATCGATCGTTCTTGAGTACAGCTAAGATTTCATCTGCAGCTCCACACAGCACATCTCGGGGCTAAATAAAGAAAAAGATTATAAGAATTCAGTAGAAGATTATGCAATAGAAGATACTAGTCATTAGTATTAAAATTTACCTGATCTCCAATTGCAACTTGAATAAAGTTCAAAAGAATCTCGTATGTTTGTCTAGTTTCTTGTGTCTTTGGTCGATATAAAATTGCTCCTCCGCCGTCACCAGATATAATTTCATCAGTGAGTAATGATCCTTTCATATTGTAAATTGATGTCGTAGCGTCATCCCTTTTCAGTCGTTTTGCTTTTCGTTCTTCTGTTCGTTCTGGTCTTGTACGTTGAGCCAAGTCACCCATTTTTGTTACACCTAGTTTACCAGAAAGACTCAAAACTTCCCCAGTTGCGTCATCCCGACTTCGACGCTCGATTAATCGGACATCTGCTTGCAAGACCAAGTTGGAGTTCTAAAAAGCAAAAGATTGGAGTTTCCATGGATTGGCAAGTTGTACGTAATCACCCAAAAAAGTATTTAAGCTTACCGCTTTGTACTCATACTGAAGCTTCCGGGCTTCATCCTCTGCCATGGTATCCTATTGCAAAAAGATAAGTACCTATGTAAAGTAACCTACTGCTTGATGCTTAAATAAAAGTAAACAAACCTGGTCTCCTGCTGGAGTCCGACTTGATTAAGTTACTTCCTAAACACTAGAGGTATGGAGTTCTAGGTTGTAAGTTCCTTAATATAAATTACAAAAATTATAAGATTAACTTCGATACTTCGAACAAATTCTGCGACATTACTCAAACGGCGATGCTTACTTATACCACATAACTTACAACTATAGATTAAGTTAGGTTACCAAACTTACGTAACTATCCGTTTAATGTTTGGTTGCAACTCGATTAATCACTAATCAATCAGTGAATGGGTGGATAAGTTAAATTTTTTGGTATTCTTTTACTTGTCCGAGTCCACGACAAAAACAAAAAAGCGACTTCCTGCGTTTCTTTTGCCGTAGTTTAAATTTCCCTCAAATGCTATTCCCTTCCGAAGCGAGATCGACGGAGGTGGAGTCAGTGTTACTTTAATTGTAAACAAAAAATAAAAATTCTAACGATTTTATAAATTAAATACAATTAAAATTACTCCTTTCATTAAAATTAATTCAAATTAAATTAAAATAAAAGAATTAAAATTCAAATTATATGTAAACGTATTATACTTCAAACGTAAAAGTTAAGTGTTAGTTTGAAACACATAACTACTTTTACGTAATTTATCTTCCATGCAACAACAAACCAACAAACGTTAAAAATCGAGTAAGTTTAAAATTTAAAAAATGGCGCCAGTAATGTCCTCTGTAACAATGGAGACTATTTTTTTATTGAAACTCAAATAAGTAACTTTAGAAATTAACAAACTTACTTAGAAACGTTAACTGTAATTAACTAAAAAGATAAGAACTTTTTTAAGACAAATTTTTTTACAAATCAGTACTAATTAAACTTTGAAATTTTCAATCACTCCATCTCAACAGTGTCATCCTCTTCCTCCACGACCTCTTCATCTTCCGCAATATGTCGCTTACGA
>JABASK010000702.1:0-12391 GCA_019776465.1 Rambutanura hunanensis | reverse complement strand
GGAAGTGCTAGGATTTCCCAACTGTCCGAATTTTGGTAGGTTGTCCTACGACTGCCCTAACTTAGGCGCGACTTAGGATAAAACTCGGGCGGGAACTCGAAAGTTCAAATGCTTTTTTATTTTTTCGGTGATTCTCGTCTTCATAATTAAGTTTAATTCTATAATTCAATCGACTAGTTTCACACTTAGCAGAATATGCCACCAAAAAGTGAACACACAAAGGCTAGACGAGCACTTAATTGGTCAAAAGAAGAGGAGACTGGTGGTTGATGCCATAATGCCACACTACGACAATCTTTTGGAGCCCACTCGAAAGTCGTCACTGAAAATCAAAAGAAGTCGCTGTGGGCTGTCATTGAAGCTACCGTAAGTACTTAAATCTTGTAATTATGTTGTAACTTAATTTTCCAGCGGTATTTAATGCAACCTTTACTTTGTGATTAGGTGAACTCCATTAGTCAATAGGCACGAACGCTTAAGAATATTAAAAGGAAATGAACTAAACTTAAGTCTGATGCGAAGCAGTCTGGAGCAACGACGACGACAAAGAAAAAGAAAACCAGAGGAGAGACTGACGATGAAGACATCGGTCCGGCTTCAGAAAAGATTCTTAGAATTTCATCGTTGACTAAAAGGATAATTGATAAAATTGGACCAACTGTATTTACGGGTATTGTGTGTGCCATTGACTGCGCCGATTACGTTTGGAAATCCTGACAATAGAGCAAATTGTAGCTTGGTACTTGTTAACTCGACGTCGGTAGTTGGAAATTTAATGTAAGTTTCTGCTAACTTGGCCAAAATTTTTGTTACCCTTGAAATTATTTGGGATGCCGCCGGTTGGGAAATACCGACAATATCTGAAGTGTCTTCTTGAAATGTTCTTTTGGCAAAAAACCTAGTGAGAATATTGCTAGAATTTATATCTTATATCGTATTTAGCGTTTGCAAAAACTTTATTTTCTTTTGTGCTGCCAAAACTTGAGTAGCGACTGAAATTGCATGATTTGATGTAGCTCATCTTTGCATAAATCAATGATTTCTAAAATTGTGGCTCTCGGAAACCTAAATTTTCAACGTAAAGATACATCATCGGAAAACTCTAATGCCGTCACGTTCCACTTTTTTTCGACCATATTCTTCAGCCAAAACTACCCAGGCAATAGCCATCACTCATTTGATGTAAGATTTAGACAATTTTTGTAAACTTAAGAACTTAAAGACAGGAAATAAACAAAGAAGTCTAACTTGGGAAAAAGATAGGCGAGCAAAAGAGCGACCCTAAAGTTAGGACAATTTTTTCTGAGTTGGGCGCGCCTAAATGTTTTCAAAATACTAGTTGTCCTAAGTGATCCTAAGTTTTGTCCCAACTTTGAGTTAGGAGCGCCTAAGTGTTTCAAAATATCCGCCCTGGCATTTGGGAGACCTATCAGAAATTGCCTAGGACCAGTGTAACATATTTGAGCAAAAAGAATTAAATACTGGATATTAATCATAAAATTGACATAACTCATTTTAAGTTATTACAATTACTGAAAAAATCAAAACAATTTTGTTTTAAGTACAAAAAAAAATTTAATTCAAAAACAATTTTCAACTAAAACAACGCACAACTTGAGGAACTATTATGCTTCAGGTGACCTACTACAGTAATTCGCTGTACTAACTATTCGCTGATGTTTCCATATGGATATGGGTGGATAAAGGAAAAAATGTTCTACTTGTCAAAGAATAGGAGTTGGCGACATTGACGGCGAAGAGCGACTACCTCCACTAAAATGTCAAAGAGCACTGTTCCCTGCCAACTGAGCAGCCTTACAGCATGTAGGGCATTTGCAAACATTGTATAGTAAAATTGTAGTAATATGAAAATTGTTTTTGAATGACTAAATTTTTCTTTGTACTTAAAAGAAAATTGTTTTGATTTTTTCAGTAATTGTACAGGGTTAAAATTAATTATGTCAATTTTATGATTAATATAAACTATTTAATTCTTGTTCCCCAAATCTGTTACACTCGTGTTAGGCAATTTATGATAGGTATTCCAAATGCTAGCTCAGCTTCCCAACCTTTTGGTTGTTTACTTCCCAGGATCTATACATACATTTCACACTGCATTCCTTTCGCCCCAGATCCCGGGGAATTTGAAGATTTCTATAATTTACAAGAAAGAAGATCGAATTCAGTAACTAACTAACTCCATCCTGTAATTCCTTGTTGAAACCTTAAAATCAACCCACTAGTTCTAATCGCGTCATTATTAGTTTAAACCCTAACACTAACTGGAACCCCTTCCTATGGGGGTACGGGCCCGTAAGGGAAGTACTTCTAAAATAAAAATAAAAATAAAAAATAAAATAATGATCGAATTCAGTATCGTTTGACATTGCCCTGCAGTAAAGTGTTAAGTAGAAGTTCATGAAAACGTTCCCTTCTCTAGAACGCTTAAGGCAAAACTCAATTTAAATATTGATATGGGTACATAACTAACTAACTAATTTAATACTTTGTAACCTAACCCTAAAAAAATATAACATTAAAACTGATATTAAAACAGTAGAAGCATACATCGTACTTCGGCATATCTATAAGTAGATTCTACCATAAGCAGAACAGGAGTGTGTGAAACTTAGAAATAGGCATATTCAAGCGAACTAGAAAAATGCGCTAGGTTGAATGACTTTAACCTTTGGTAATAGGTGAATTGCGCATTACCGTTTTTGAGCGAAAACACTAACGAATTCACAAAACTTTCTTTCGTTGATGTTGGTTTGAAGGTTATGCACCAACGTAAACGCTGGGACAGCCATTAAGTTTGAAATTGTAAACAATAGACACTTGTCAGTTGTCAGTTTCAAAATCGGGTTAGATTATTTAAAGTTAATGGCTTCAAGCAGCATCTCTATCGTTGGTTGACGGCGAAATCTGGAAGACGTCATATTATCCAATTAGGTCAAATAAAGAACCCTGTACCACTCCAACACCATGCTCGACACCACCCATACACCTGCACGTGTACTTGCGGTTGTAGGTTAACGTTTTCAACTTGGACAATTTTTCAGAAGAGTGTTGCTATGTAAACTTCAGAATCGATAAGGCGGACATAATTAAACTAAACAATTCATTCAGAGTACTAAAGAGCGTTCGATGTCTCAACAAACTACGCCCAAACTCCAGACCTGGTGTTAGGCAAAAACTGGTAGGTTAATTTTACTTTGCAAAATGGTGGCACTACAAGTACAATTTTACTTTAACAAAATTTGTGGTGTTTTAGTATTGAACGGACACAAAAGGACTCATGCGATTAAGTTTTAATATGTCATGCTACCTGTCGCCGATTACTAGAGTAGCAGCATTTCGCACAAACTGCCATACTTAGACTACCTACTGCACTACAGTCATCGCTAGATGAATCATATCAGTGCATATTCAACTTCTAAGGGAGCGTGACCATTTTGACAGACCGTTCTAATAAATATTGAATTTCAGAGTTAGTTGTTTCATAAAAAACTGAAAATTCGTCGCTGATCCAAAGTTAAGAGATTTGTGACTCGACACCAATACTCCTGGCAAAGCAATTCGCAGTACGAGTAACTACAGGAGGGGTTACTATATTTAAATTTCGCAGCATGAGAAAAGGGTATCATCCAGGGTATAGTATAAGGGTAGGATATTCCCCGATCTCTTTTCAAATTTGTAAAAGAGGAGGAGTTTAGCCAAATCGTGACGTCAGTGCAACACACATTTGAGTTGGGGTGTACTTGTTTCCTTTGTTTACAATTAAAAGTTTACGCTGAAGACTTGTTTTTAGTGCCACATTTAGCATTGCTACTTTCCAGTGCTATAATTCTTTGAAACCAGTTATAATGTCAGTGTGTGCGGTCGGACTGTGTCCCAATTCGACAAGAAACATTAAGGAAAGAAAATTTAGTTTACATCGTTTTCCGAAAAATCCTATGCTCCGACAACTGTGGGTAGCCAGATGTCACAGGAAGGATCCAATATCCAAACATGCAGCAATTTTTTCAAATCATTTTGCCAATAAGGACTTCGTAGCGCACAAAATGAACAAATTTCTTGGTCATAAACAACGAAAGATCCTAAAACCCGGCTCCGTGCCTTCTTGTGATTTGCCCAAGGGCACTATCAGCAAAAACGATTGCCAGATAGCCAGAATAAGACGATTTGTCAAAAGAAGTAAGTTCGACCTTATTATTTTGTGCAAGACATTTTGAAATAAATAATGCCATTCTTAATTTCGATAATTATTTCAGCTGAGCAGGCTGAATCGGACTTGTTCGACAAAGCAGAAAACAAAACCGGTGCTCGGTAAATCGTCCTTGGATAATCTGAATTGCTCAACTATTTATGTCGTTAATGCCTGGACCAAGGAACTTTCTTCGGAAATCATTTGCACCCTACGGTCGAATTGAAGAATTGGATTTTTAAATGTGAAGAGGTCTTCTGTAAGTACTATTCTAATAGTGTACTCCTCAGTGGTAAAAAGATTGTTGAAAATATTGTTTCAAAAATTTTGAATCTTAATCTTGATATTGATTTAAATGTTGTAAGGGAATACGTAAAACTAAGGTTAAAAATACGCCTCAAAACTTTCAACTCGGCGTTACCAAATAACTATACAAAGAAGTGTTCAAGGAAAAATTGATACTGAATAAGAGTTGGTCAGGTGATATGACACTTTTTTTTAATAAAAACGCATAAACAAAACATCCACACGTCCTTTAAGGTAAACGATTAACAAACTAAAAGTTAATCATTAGTTTACTTCAAGGTTAATCAAAATTGGTATGCTTTCTTATGTGTTTGTTATGTGTTATAATTATAAAGTGTGTAGCCGGGCATTGCCATCTAGCGGAAATGCGGCTGAACTGACATTCTCTGTAGCGGAGTATCCTACCCTTATACTATACTTTGGTATCATCCTCCTCTCCATCCGACTATAAAAGCCGCTGTTCAGTTTGGGATTCTACCACTCGTGGTTTGAACTTGTCAAGCTTACCTTCAACACACTTTGCCTTGGCGAAGAAGAAAACGCTTTTCAATAGCTACTCGGACTAAATGGATTCCCTCGGTATACTTAGACACCTAGTTAGCATGACTCAAGGTCGATCTGCATACGTGAATGTGATCCCGTGTGATCTACTTGACAAACTCTCAATTTGCCGATTCCCTGCCTATATCGTCGTAAATAATCAACAAAGCGATTGCCCTGGCAAACATTGGGTAGGTCTCTACATTAGAAGTAAACGCGGACCAATCGTCTTCTTTTGCTCTTATGGATTCGGACTTGACTTCTACCCCGAACACTTTAAAGATTTTGTAGCTAAGTTTAAATGTAAGGTAACCATAAATACAAGACAACTTCAAAGCTTTGGTTCTAATGTTTGTGGTCAATACGCCATATACTTTTTGTATAAAATGATGAAAGGCTATAGCATCTTTTCAGCTTTTAGCCATTTTTCTGCAAACAATGAACTAAATGATAAAATCATAAGACGACTTGTAAAAACAAAAATCAATTTATTGCAAAGAAATTGCAAATAAAACGTCTAATCTAAACACTTAGATAACATAAGCACTTAGTAGTACCTAATTAAAAACAATAATAAAATAAAAAAAAAGGACACTTACAAAATTTCATGCATATTCTATTCAAGTTTTTTTCAAGTTTTTTTCTATTATTTTCTTATATCAGGTAATTTTCTTAAAAGTCATTAAAGATTCTAAAAATCCTGTAACAAAGTCGTCCAGTTTCCAAATAAATATTTTCGATCAATTTCTGCGAAAACATTTGTAAAGGCCTCTTTGCTGTTGTAATTTAGTGCATTTAACTCAAAAGTTAGGCTATAAAATTGAAGTTAAACTCGGGAAGTAGAAGTGCAAAACGAAACGGAAGTCAATATTTCTGTACTTAAATTCAACTGAACAATCCTATTATCTGCCGATATTTTACTTTAGTTGGGCAAGCTGGCTTGACGCAAAACATTTTCTAAACAGGATAGCCCTAACACAAATTTGTTTTTATTTCTACAACGGAATCGTGAATTATGAAATGTGACAAATTCGCAACATGGTAAACAAGAAAAAAAGCCCATGTTCCAGAGGCCACGCCTTGGAACCTGGAATTACCGGCGCCCCGGTTATCTGTCGACGCAAGCAGGTCGCCAGCGAGACTTTATAGATAAGGCTTGGACTTAAGTCCAGGGAATAGGAATAAGTAGCGGCTAAGTAGGTCAAGCCGGGATTCTTTGGCCTGATGGAACTATCAAGGTTAAAAGTCGATTGGCCCTTCTGCAAATGGAAAGTGAAAAACAGTTGAAAGACTATGAAAACATGAAGACATGTAAGGTAGTACTGTCAAAGCTGGAAACTTGTTCAAGAAATACGGAAGATCTTTCGGACGTAGATTTAACTCCAACAACTCCTTCCATGTGGAACTCGCCAATTGTGGAATCGCGAGAGGAGAATTTGCTGTCAAATGAGAACGCACATAGCGAGTCTTATTTTTCATTTTTCGACAATTTTACGCCCCCTTCAAATGCGTCACAGGTTACGCTCTCTGATATACATTTGAGTCTGTTTTCTCCACAACAGCATGCCGAGGTGGAAACTGCGTGTTCGAAGGGTTTTAAGTCCAAATCTTTTTAGTTGAAGAATTTTCAACAATAAAAAGGGTTTAACTGCTTTTTAGAACGAAAGGTCAATTTAATTTTGTGAGAAAGGTTATAAAACAGGTTGACAAGAAGTTCGAATTCGGAGTTTTGAAGGGTTTTCCAAGATTCACAGTGTTAGGAACTAATAACTAACTTGGAACGAGTTGAGATTTTTATCAGTTTTGGGATTTTTGATGCGGGGGATGAAAGTTGAAGGGTTCAGATTCAGGCAGTGTGCAACAAGGTGAGTAGACAGCACACTACTGTAATCCCTAGTCACCACTCAAATTTTAACTTTAGAGGGTCCCACTGCCAGTATACCGGTCACGAAGGGAGTCCTCAGTATACCGGTCACGAAGGGAGTCCTACAGAGGGAATCAGCCAGTCCGTCAATTTTTAATTTCTTGATCAGAGACTAGTCGGACTTTCGCCAGCTTACAACAAAAAGTCAACCTAGCGGCATCCTTTTTTGACAATGTACTCATGGAAGTAAATCTAACAAAAAGTCGTAGTTTTTAAAAAGTCTGGGCGTTTGTCAAAGAAAAAAGTAATATACTGGGTTCAAATTCAAATTAGCAGTAAAGAGTTGTTCATACCTCGGCAATCTATTTTCCTCGAATGGTAAAATTAAAGCCCATACAACAAAGACAATTAATAAAGGACATGAGGCTTTTACAGTAATTCTTAAAGCCCTGTTCTACCCACCTAGTTTTACTCTGCCTTCGGTCAAAAGACTTCTAAACTCTACCCTACTCGCTACGTCGATACATGCCGGAGGACTATGGGCAATTGATATGTCAGACGAGCTAGAAGTGGTACAGCAACGCTACTTAAAGAAAGCTCTTGGTCTAACTAGAAGCGCTCCTAGGTATTTAGCAGAACTGAAACTGGCGTACGTCGCGTAAAGCTTCTAATAGCCAAATCAGCTTATTCTTTTGGTGCAAGGTCCTAGGTTCTCATGAAAGATCACTCTTACGTCAAACTTATAATGAACTTGGAACATCTGCCGCTCAAGAGCCGCATGTTAGCTGGTGTAGCAACTTCTATAATTTAATGGTCGACTGTGGTATGGAAGACGTCTACATCCAGAACTCATATAATGTTGCAATGCTTAACTCAGGACGATTCATATCATTCATGCGAAAAACATTGATTGCCTTTGATAATAGCGCGATTCTTGCCTCTGCCTCCATGCCATACTACAAAAACATAGCATGCCCTTATGGAGTTCCAAATTTTTACTCCGTACGCCGATCCCCAGGTATTTGGTCAGTTGCGGTTAAACTATGACCAAATACTAAGTCAAAGAAAATGGCTGAATCTGGGTGCGTTCACCTCTGCTCCTTGCAAATTATGTGGTGATAGGCTATCCTTTAATCATTTACTTTTTACCTGCCCGAGCAATATTGATAATAGAAATGAATTTAAGTGCAAAGTCAAAAGATATCTCCTTGCTGTCCCAGATGCGGTAGATAAAATCGTATACAATTTAATCAGCTCAGATGATTTACCTGTATAAACTATTGTACTATTTTGTTTCTAGTTAGGACCTTTCTCTAGATCATTCTCTAGATCACGACAAATGCCTCAGAAAAGTTTCTTTAATTAAGTTCCTAGAGTTATGTTCTATCCAGGGCTCAATAGGTTTTGGGATGGGGATGAAAGGACGATACTTTCCGTAGAGTGTCAACCAGGCAGATGCGACGAGTAGGAGCTATGTTTGCGACTAGGCACGTTACTTTCCTCCATTTGTGCGAATTGAATTGCTTAGTTGAATAAACTTTTGTATACGATTGATTTTAGTTTTTTCAAATCGTGGATATTACATCGACTGTCCAAAATGTCCACCATTTTCCTGTAAATATTGATATAATCTCATGTAAAAAGAGTTGCGAACGTTTATTAACATTTCAAGTGAAATTTAATGTCTAAAATAACGTTTAACTTTCCGCTTAAGCTCGACTAAAGTCTCTACGCGGTTAGGGAAAAAATTTGCTGCCTCATATACCGCCAACAGAAATAATCGGGTGGCGCAAAGTCTGGGCTACGCGCCGATCACGGAATAGGGCCACCCCTGCCTATCCATTGATTCGGAAATTCCAAGTCCAATTTAGCACGTACAAGTACTTTTCAGCCCGCAGAAAAGTAGGCAGGCAGGCATCTTAAGAAAACACAAATTAGAAAAGTTACATCATGTCAATATTTTGTCCCTCTGTTCAAATTACCTGCTGAAACCAAATCGCACCGTGTGAAATATTTTGGCGTACTGCCGATGCGCGGATAGCGGGAAATCCTTTTTTCTGAACATTTCCAAGTAAACGTTTTCGTTTGCTGGCAACTTTCATCTGGATATTTTTGACGCAGCGAAACGATTGCTACTCGCTTCTCCATAGAAAAGGGAACGCAGTTCTGTCAATGAATTGAAAATTTAAAGTTAAAACACTTGCCACTTTATTGTTATTCCGAAAAATTGGCCACATTTTATCGTGCTGATTAAAAACCGTTGCTTTAAATTTCTTACCATAATTCTGCCCAGCTTATCTTTGAAATTAAGTTCGTCACTTAAAACAAAACAGTCAACTCACTAATTACGATTGTAATTTCAAACAAAACAGTCCACTCACTAATTACGATTGTAATTTAAAACAAAAGAATCAAGTCACTAATTCTTAACTTTGTAAATTCAAATAAAACAGTGAGCACAATTATAAACTCGATTGGTCTCTGAGTTTTTTAGATTTTCGAGAAATGAAAAGCAGACTGCGACTAATTAGACAAGTCGCCGACAGCCTTTAGGCGGGAAGACACTTTTCTCGCCACTCTGTATACCCACGAAAGCGAGCATTTTTTCATCCCCCATCCCAAAACCTATTGGGCGCTGGATAGAGTTAAGTTATCTAAATGAAAGGTACTTACCCCCTCAACTCTAGCAATATAATGTATTGATAGCGTTGCGAAAACCGATATCAAATAACCACAATTCATTCAGTCCTAAGTTTGAGAAGTGGCGTCTTATGTGAGATTCTCCTTGGGTGTAGGTCACATCTGCACAGATGCACACCGCACCTGCGCTTCACCAATCTAACTCAAATAGGGCTGAGCTATTCTTAGCTAAAACTGAGTCTTTGGTCTTGTGTAAGACTTGCCCGGTTCAAGTGCTCACAGTTGTTACCCTCTTCTCAAAGCATTCCGTTATGTCTTAAGATGGGGGGGGGAGGGGGGACGGGCTAGCGACAGCAAAACTGAAAGTTCCCCCTATGCACTCTACTTCTGCTCTCGTTAAAAATTTTGAATTTTGTTCTGTCGTACACGACGAAAAAAATTAGTAAAGTGTATTACTTAGAAGAGCAAATAAGCCGTAATGAAAGCAATTTGGATCGGTTCCATACGGCTCTTAGGTGCAAAGTAATAGTTTTCTTTTGGTGTTGACATTAGACTCACGACAGAGAGATCAGGGGCTCCATTAGAGTCGTAGCTACAATTTTTTTGTGTGATAAAGTAGAAAAGGACATTGAAACAGTGAAAGGAATACGGACCAATTGGATACGTGATCTCAAATTTGGGGTGGAATGCAGGAGGTATCATGTACTTTAGCTCTCGTGCAGTTGAAGAACTCACGTAATGTTTTTCTTTTTCAAAGAACTAATGGCCATGGGATCTAAGAAATAGATACATCTTGCATCAAATTACGATCTCCGCATGTTATTCCCATTGACCCTAGTGAAAGCAAAACTATTTTCACTTTAGCACCATAAATTGATGCGCGATAAAAGAAAATATTTAGGCTTATTGTTACACGAGGAATTACTATAATCCGGTAAAGAAAATTAACAGTACTAAATTGACCACCCATCGAAAGATCATGGGCGTGTACAAAGTTGGCTTTGTCAGGGGAATTCCGAAGCTTCTGTTAGAGTACTAAACGAACCAGGATAGAATCGTGTTGTTGATAAAATCAAAATTTGATGAATTTATTATATCGAGAATAAAGTCCAATTAAAATTTCTCCCTATCGAGCCCCATTGTATCCGAATTCATCATTCACATAAAAATAACTCTCATGTGTGACATCGGGAGCACATTTGACTTTCTTAGTGCCTTCATAACATATAACAATGACATTAATGTCGTACGGTCTACAGGTACGGTTACGGTCAGTATAACTAAAATGGACGTCCCATTGAACTTTTCGAGCCACAGTTGATCTAGTACTGAGAAACTTTAATACTCGTCGTTCCAATCCTTTCCAATTTCTTCGTGTTGTTTCAATTTCATTAGGTTCACTTTCTGGACCACTATTTAGACGCTTGGCTTGAGGAAATAAATTCCAGATTTCAGCCGGTCCACCAAGCGATGAAGCAATTATATGTCCTCTCTCGTCAGTTTTGTAAGCATTCATTGCATCCATTCTACGCCCATGCTCGGCTTTTCCAAAGTTTGTTCTTTTCCCACCAATGGCTGAAGGAGGTATGACAGACTCGACTGATTGAAGTTGATCTGTGCATCTAAAATTATTTAAAATATGAAGTTGAAGGAACTCGTATCGATTTTAGGCTTAATCAAATGCAACGAATACTTACCCTCCTACGGTTCTGGTATCCACTTTTACTTGAAGTCCGTTCGATAAAAGGTGATTGTCAATTTTTGCAAAAATTACAGGGATGGAAAACAAAATTAGAATTGAAGAAACTTGCATTATGGCGTGTAGCAGACTTGATTCGAGGGCAAGGAAGAAATCTAGTTTAGGTGTCTTTTTAAATTAAACCTAGTATTTCACCACCAAAATCGTAGTGGCATTTTTTTTTAGAATTATGCATTGACTTGTTTCTTGTAAATGTTTCCTTGTTCCACAGGACATTATAGTCTTCTCGGTAAAACCGCATTAAATTATATTTGACATTGACAAGGAAGTGTTTCGTCCTGTAACAAAGTCATTCGTTATCATTTTTTTTTTGCAAAAGTGTTGCAGCATTTTGAACAAGCCCAATGCCTAGTGGAAACGGGAAATGTATTCTGATTAATATTAAACAAGGACTTGCAATAGAAGTTATTCGGTTAAAGGTCAAGGCTTAGATAAACAAAAGTCAAGAGTTGACTTTTGCAACAAAAGTTGTTTCTTTCAATGAGATAACCGGAAGGTCAAAGAAAGAACGAATCGTGTCGTTAGGGGCGGTCCAGACATGAAGTTCAGTCAATTTTTCTGGTATTTATTTGTCACTAACAGCTTCGAAGCTTTCCAAGCTTCTGAATACTTACATGACTTGCTTTTGAAAATCTGGACAAACTTAAATAGTAACTGAATTGCGTTGATGGTTAAATGCAATTTGAAAATTTTCCAATGAATTTTTCAAAGTTGTAAAAGTAGGACGACTCTCAGGTAATTGATGCCAGCATTCCAGCATAAGCTCCCAACTGTAATAGAAGTTAATAAAATGTAGAGAATTGGCAGACTTAATTTCTGTATAGATTTTTGGTGAGAAATGTAACTGATGTTATGTAGAAACGTTCAATTACATTTCATTGGGAGCATTTGGGGGTTGAGACATGCGTAGTCCTTGTTCCAATTCAGTTACAAAACTAGTAGACCAAGCCAATCCAGGATAAGGAACATCGCCAAGGGTAAGAATTTCACAAAGCGTGATTCCAAAAGCCCAAACATCTGACTTTGTAGAAAATTGTAGTTGACGCAAGGATTCAATTGCTAACCATTTCCAAGG
>JABASK010000701.1:0-12395 GCA_019776465.1 Rambutanura hunanensis | reverse complement strand
GGCTTCAACAAGAGAATGGTGCATTAAAAAGTATCTCTACAGGTAAGTTAGGTTGCTAAGTATAAAACGATTCACAAAAGAATGAATTATAAGTGCCATTGACTTCATAGTTCTCGAGACGCTGCCGCGATGGAGGCCGTCGGTACTGTCGTTGCTCGGCGGTGTATCGAATCTGGAATTTTTGAACTTTACTGTAACTTCTCAGAAGAAGAACGGAAAAAGCCAAAGGTAGGCATAGTTCCGCATAAACATTAGGCTCTTTAGCGACTTTCACACCTTTCTTATTCTAACAAAACCATTTGGAATTTTCACAGATAAAGATTTTCATTGATGCGTTAGAAGAAGGCGGAGTCGTTTTAACAGAACCAGACAATATCTATCGAGCCGACTGGCCTCATCATCCTCGTCTAATGGATCGACCTTGGGAATTTCATGAAAATCCAGAAACTGGTGAAATTACACGCGAGACTCCAGTTTCTACGCAATGCAATACGTATAATGCCGTTACTAAAAGACCCTTACAGTAACGTACTAGTAAGCCTACACTATTTTTCATACGCTAAGTACTGTAGTTCAAAAAATTGAGTTCGTAGTACATTTATTTTATTCCTACCAAATTAAAGTAAAGTAAAGGTTCAGAATTGGGTAAGAGTTCAAAGGTCATCTTTTAGTTATTAAGCCGTCCTTTTCAAACAACTCGAACAGTGTGTGCTCGAAGACATGAAGGTAATATTTGCCAGCTCTAAAAGAATTAAATCAAAAGTTTCCATTTATAAACTAAAATAATTACTAAATTGTGACTTTTTCTGTGTAAGTTTACGATCTTGTAGCATATTCTCCCATATTGAGGTCCAGATTTACAAGGACAAGCTTCCTTATCAAAATTACCCCAAGCATCACACGGACACGCAAGAAAAAGTTCTGTAAGGATTGATCTTCTATAATAATCTGCAGCTTTCAAGTGATGACAAGCAGCTAATGACAAGAAATTAAACAATTTTTGAAAATTTTTTAAATTCTAATCGTTAAATTAAAAAAAAAATATTACAGATCATCTTTGGTGGAACACGTAGGTCGTCACAAATCGGTTGAAGCAAGCCTCCATTGGGATAGAAATCAGCCATACCCAGATTTCCAGGAAAACCGAGTTGCCCGGAACGATAATGAAATCCACCGTTGGTATGAATGACATCAACAAAATCTGCATCATGAGCATCAAGTCGAAGTTCAAGTCGCACAGAATAGAATCCTGGGCCACTTGGATCCAGTCCTGAAAACTTAGTCTTTATGTTATTAACTCCAAAATCAAAACCTCCAATGGACTAATTCATCCAATTCCGAATCGGTTCCACCTACCAGAGACTTTGAAAGTGACGCATTTGGAAGTAAACGGCTGAAAAATGAAACAAACGGAATTTTAATGACTTTACCTGTAATTCGTCCAAGAATCGCTCCAGTTCCAGCCCTGTCGATCAAGTGGTAACCTGCTGCTCCAGCGACGTGAGCTCCAAGTCCGCTCCCTACAATGTGCACCGCTCTGTAACTTTTGATGAATCCATGCATTTTTGCAAAAACAATGAATTCAGTCAAGACTTTTCCTACTAAGTAACTGTACATTGCTGATTCAAAATAAGGTTGAGCTGCCAATACGCTCCAATCAACCAATACAATGTTGCTCGTTGAGTTCATACTTTGGTAAGCTAGAAAAAAGCAACTATCATTTTTTAACTTACTAAAACAAGTTAATACAAAAACGTTTTAGGTCTTTTATATTCAAAAGTTATAAATCTCTAGCAAATTTTTTCTTTTTTGAAAGCTACTAAGAGGTTAATGACCTTTTGTCAAATTATGACTTTAGTACCTCGCAAAAGTTGCACTGGCATATTCATAGTTTGCGAATTTTGCATGTAACCGTGTACTAAAATTTTGATTTTTTCAGCAGAATTCCATGAAGAACGGGTAAAACTTTCGGTTTCCCATGGAATCAAAGGTTCTCCACCTGGTGGACTGCGAAAACGTGTAAGATTTTAAATTATTAATTGATTATTAAAAAATATAATTAATTATTTTAAATGTTTAATTTTTTCATTACGATTTTTTAGTATAAAGCAGAAACTTGACAAGGGTCATTGTCTTAAGTGGCAAGCGGAGAAGAAAAGTATTAAACGTTTTTGGCCAAACTTTGTATTCTCCGCGATAGTATGCTCGACTAGAAAGTGGAATCGTATTCTTCCAAATTCATTGAGACAGCAGCGACATTAGCTGACAAGCTGTCAAAAATTACGAGAGGAAGGAGAGCTGTAGCTGAATCTCCCAATTCTAATGCCTTACTTTCTAAAATGACAATTATTTCCCAGTTACTTTTTTTTCTAGGTAATTGGACTCCATTCTTGGCGTTACAGAATAATTAATTTGTCAAGAACATCTTGCATTATTTTGAGTCAGAACACTAGTTTTTCTTTACCTGTTTTACGTAAGTGAGCAAAAACAAACAGTAGTTGCAGAAAGTTTGATCTGTTTAAAAATCTTGCCATTTCTAATTCTTTTTTTAGAAAAGCGTCATTTGGGCAAACGCTAATTAAAGTTCCTGACGCAAACGCCAACGCTTACTAAAGAAAAGACCGTAATTCGGACAGCCACTGGCCAGTGGCGTTTAAGTACTTTTTGTTAAAGTAAGAAATGTTCACGTTTTCCCAGAACTGTTTACTGTTTAATTACAAACCGTTTCAATTGTTATAGTTTAAAATTCTGCGTATTTTCCAGCACGAAACATCTATTGTTGCGAAACACAAACAGTATTAATCATTTAAAAACAAACGTTAATGCATACAAAACGTATACGAGCTTGTTTTCCATCGATTTCATGGAAAACGTAAAATTTCTACGTCGTTATAATATTTGTTTAGCCAAATAAGTTAATTAACTTTTCATATTAATTTAATTGGTTGTAATTTTTCATTTTCGACATCCAGAGGTTTTTAACAGAAAGACAGGTAACATCTGGTAACATGCACTTTGTAACCAAAATGTCGCCCATGTCAACAACAACTATCAATATCATTCGACATATGTATTGTGTCACATTATTTATGTTTGACGTGAACATTTTCCTGGATACCTATACCATTTATGCCCTTTTTTTTTTACAAAATTACTAATTTATTACTTTATTGTGTAATTTAATTTTTACTCTCAAGGTTTTCTGTATTTTAACATATGGCTATCGTATTGTTTAACTTTTACTTTAAATACGTAATAGTTGTGAGTACCAAAATTTAGTAAGATTCATAATTAACTTGAACTTTAATTTTTTTTTAATAGAAAATGTTAGAGAAGACTTTTACTTTGACTGCTTTGGTCGTAATAGCTGTCATGTTGGAAATTTACGGTAAGTAAATTTGTTTTTTGAAACTTTTTATTTTTAAAACAAAAAATTTTAGAATAAAAAAAAAATTAATTAATTTTTTTTTGTAGTACCAGTAATGGCCGCAGGGGAATCTGCAGGAAATTCAACCATTGGACGAAATTACACCGAAGAAGAAAAAGAACAAAAATGGAAAGGATCTCTGTCTTGCTTCAATCGAAAATGGAAGAATAAAATTGACCTGAGCAAACTGTCAGGTCTTTTCTACGTTCCGTACCTTTACGCTCCGCCATATTGGACCGAATTTGGTTCAAAACTTTGTAAATGGACCAAAATAGTACCAGACTCCAAAGATCGTGTCAATTACTTTGGTGGATATCTTAACACTACACAACCTCTCGTCCGGACTTACTTAGGTCAAGTCAAGTACAACAATGGTGACAAAGTCTACAATTTAGAAGAACATTTCTTTGCAACTGGAACCACATCCATTTTTAGTGCCGTACCTTGTGCTGCCTCTCGAAATACATTTATGTTTTACATCCCACACCTTACGGCTGACAAAAAATGTATTCATCAAACTTTTGTCTTTTCTAGAAATTCAGAAACGATGACTAAAGACAAGAAACGTTTAGAATCTCACTGTTTCGATAAGTATTTCAATATTGCAGTTGATGAGCGGCCGTATGCTGTGACGGGATGTGTTGATTTGGGATTATTTTAAAAAGTATTTGGTGCGTTTTCATTGGTTTTAATCAATACAACATTAAAAGTTATTTAGTTCAACTCGCGAAATGCGTCAATTTGGCAAATGACTTGTCACTTACTTACATGATTGTTCGAAAGAGGGGGGTTATAATTTTGCAAACATTGCACAAACTGTTACAAAGTTTCGCAATTACTTATTGCAATTACTAACAAAAGCTCTTTGCATCACATAGTTGCGAATTGATGTTTGCAAATTTATCAATTTTTGCAAGTTTCTCTTCTTATTTGCTGGTGTACAACAATAAGACGAAATGGATCCGTGTTGTAACGTAGTTTCAAAGCATACTGGAGCAAAGGTCATGTCATCTATTACTATTGTAAGCTTTTTTTTAGAACGCACTGTATAGTATAATTTTAAGAATTAAATTTATACTCAATCGAAGTGGATTTTAGGGAAGAGCCATAATTTGTTGCTTAGCAACTACTATCTTTCATGTGCTAGACGTCGCTATACTGTCACCAGGAACACTCCGACATTTAGTCGATTCTAATGGAATTCACATTAATTTAATTTGGAGCTATGCTTTCAGTTAAGTAAAAAAATAAGTATAAACTCAATTAAAATTATTATGATTACAATTACTTAAATGTTGTCTTTGATTTTGAGCAGGATACTTGATGCTTTTCATATTTGTCGTTGAAATTCCGTTGTATTCCACTTTGTTCTACTTTGTCCAAAAGGTTCGTCTAAATAATTTAATTAATAACAAAAGATTTTTAGGTTTACATTTAAGTTTAGTTTAATTTTTTTAGTTAATTAGCTGTAACAGAAATGGTTAACTTTAATGACTATCATTTACAGCAAAATCAGGCGAGATGTGGTCAATGGTGGCGGCTGAAGACGATATTACTCGGGATTTGTATCGTTGGTGGCATATTCTTCATAATATTCACAGATGACGCAGTTTTTATCGTCAGTGTCGGAATTTTGGCGATCATCTACGACATTTACTTGCTTTTGGTCATTAAGTCTTACGCAGACGATACAGCGTGCGAAGAATGATGAAGGTCTCAACTTAATTTTACAACGTTTTACTCGTTTGTAACTGGAAATATGACGGGAATGTCCTTAAATTTCGACCTTTTATGTAACTTGTTAGTTAAATTTAGTTGTTATCTTACAAAAACAAAGGAATTTTTGATTATTGAGCCAAATGAATTGACAATCAAGATGATATCTGTCCCTGTGACCATTCTTTTTATAATCTATAAACCTCGTCACTGTTTAGGTGAGGTCGCTGTCGCTGTCGCCTTGTCGCTCAAATTGTCAATGAATTGAAATGAGGTCAAGTGCGTAGCAGTAGGATAATACTGTTAAGTCAAAAGATATCGAAAGATGCAAACTTGTGCATGGTTGATTACAAAATTACATCGCTTGCTTCAATTTTTTTGATAAAAGTTGTCCAAGGTCCAACAGCCGGGTACTTTAATTTGCCGAAACGTATAAATACCCGGGAAAAACTTCTTGACCAACATTCACTCCCGTTAGACTTTCCTCTGCCACTACAAGTGGCTTGATTTGATTTGATTTTGTTTTCAAAAATTTTTAAATTTTCTAATTTTATTGAAAATGACCAGCAATGTTACAACAGCCGGGTACTTTAATTTGCCGAAACGTATAAATACCCGGGAAAAACTTCTTGACCAACATTCACTCCCGTTAGACTTTCCTCTGCCACTACAAGTGGCTTGATTTGATTTTATTTTGTTTTTAAAAATTTTTAAATTTTATTGAAAATGACCAGCAACGTTGTCACTTTTGTCGTCTTTTGTGTCGCCATCGGGTTGGTGCGCGGTGACGTGAGTTACGACCTATGTGGTAAGTTTTAACTAAATTGTAACTTTTTTCTAAAGTTATTTTTACGGTTTTTTTGCATATCTATTCTGTAGATTCTGCTAATCTTGCTACTATCACCCACTTTACAATTGCTAACTGTCCAGATGGCGCCACCAGTTGCCAATTTGAAATTGGCCAAACGTATACGTTTTCGCTCGAGGCTTTAATTTCAACGCAGCATCCTCCTTTCTACTAAATTACCATTCAAAGTTGTTGGTAATAAGTTTGGTATTCCATTCGTGTTGGTTGAAGGTGACGCTTGTGAACGTATGAACTGTCCAATTAGTCCTGGACAATTAGTGACCATCCGAATTGACCATGAAATCCCAGAAGATACCCCGGCTTTGAGTAATGTTTCGGTTTATGCTCGAGTTTGGTCCAATGACGTTGGATCTAACGACGAAGCGTCACTTTGCGCCAGTATCAAAGTTAGTATTGTTGAATAGCACTAAATTTTTAATCAAAATTGAGTAAAAAGCATAAAAAAATAATTAAATTAATTTTTATAAAAATTAACTAAATTATTAAATAAAATAAAAAATAATTTTGATCAAGTAAAAAAAAATTGATTGTCTTGAAATAAGGTGTGATTCTCTGCTGTAAATCACTTGTGGCTGGCCGTTGTTGAGGTAATTGGTTTAGAAAGAATAACCATGTCGACAAAATTGTTGTCGACAAATTGTCGTGTAGCACTAATTGTACGCATCTCACTTGTACGAATGAAAATTCTATAAAAATTCAGTTGTTTTTGCAAGAGTCAAAAAAAATCTGCTCGACCGCGCTTTTCTGTGCTTCTTAATCAAACGCATATTATATTTTGGCAGTTGCCAATTTTTTTTGTCCATTTTAACGAGGTCAATTCAAGAAGAACTTCTTTTTAGTTATGACACATAACGTCACCGCAAGACTCAAAAGTGAAATGCAAGGAACCAAACCGTCTAAAAGCAATTCAGTCTCTTTTATCTTCTCTTCATTCATTTTTTGATTGTTGCAGTCACTTCAGTGGTAGGTAACGTGACCTAATCGTCAAACTCGCAAGTAACGTGACCTAATGGTCAGGTAACGTGCAAATTAGGTAAAATTTACTCAAAACGCATTAAGCCTTTTTATAAGAAATAATTAACTATTCGGATTAGATAAAGTCACGACATCCGTGTTCTATTCCTGGGAAAAATGGGAGTGGCAGAGTGGAACGTTAAGGAATAAAAAGCGCGCGTGTGACACTGCACTAAACCGTTTTTTTGAATTTTTGAAAAAGTAGTCCATAAAGTTATGGATTCCATAAACTCCGAACTGAGGCAAAGGTCAACTGGTTGTTCGTCCCGGCTAGAAACTTTCGTCATTGGTGTCTTTGACGTGGTGAGTTTTGATCATGGACTGTTTTTTTGGCTAAAGAGGATTAGGTTAAGTTAGTTAACTAACCTAACCCTACAGTTTGTCGATATTACACAGTTATGTAACCTAATAAGTTATAACAGGACAAATTCACTGTATTACTAACAATCTCACTTAAATTAACTTAATTAACTTGAATTACTTTATATTCTTTTAAAAAAAATTATTTTTTTTTTGTAAATCGAATCTTAATTCATTTTTCAGGTTTTAGGATTAATTGGCGTTTCATCCTGGTTATTACTAAAAGCAAAGGATCGTCATGCTCTACTATTTCCTTTTGAAAATTATTCAGAAATGATCGAAACGTCACAAAATTTAGACGAAGTAGGAGAATCCTATCAATACCTTTTANTTAATTCATTTTTCAGGTTTTAGGATTAATTGGCGTTTCATCCTGGTTATTACTAAAAGCAAAGGATCGTCATGCTCTACTATTTCCTTTTGAAAATTATTCAGAAATGATCGAAACGTCACAAAATTTAGACGAAGTAGGAGAATCCTATCAATACCTTTTAGGTAACAGTAAAAAATGATTAGTTTTTTCGTTCCACATTATAAAATGAATTGACAAAAATTTTTTTTAAAAAAAAATTCTTATTTGTTCTGCAACAGTTCTTGCACAAAATTACGTAATTTTTTCCCTTTTTTTTTCTAGAATTTTGGTTACCATCACTTTTCTTAGTAATGTTGGGAACAACGCTCATTCTCGCTGCTGGTGCTAACGTAAGTTTCAAAAAATCGTTAAAAACCGAACTCAGGAAACAATACGGGAACTTTTTAGAATGTTTTTTTTACATTTCAATTTTTACTAATTTTTTTTAGCGGTGTCGATGTCTAGCTCTTCTATCGTTCGTGCTGAGCACGTTATTTGTGGCAGGTTGCTTAGCAACCATGGTGTCATTAATCATTAGCCAAAAAGTGACGCTATTAGGATTCATGCCGCTTGGTCTTGTTACCCTTTTGCAAATTTACTTTTACATTGTAGTTGGTAAGTTTTGGATGGAATCTGAAGCTAGGTATTACCCAGAAGATAAAGAAATGCTCGTTATCAAAACTGAAAAATGCCTTCCATGAAAAGGTCATTAAGGTCAATCTACTCGAAACAACTTAATTAGCTCAACCATACCATAAAGCCAAAAAGCATGTCGAGGTAATGTTATTTCCAGCTGTATATAGTTCTTAGTTGTTTTTTTAACGTAAGTAACAATTTTTGTTGCTGAAGGTATCAAATTTTCGTTTTATGATAGAAAAAAAAAATTTTGTACTAAAATAATAAATATATTTAATAATGAAATATTTGTAAAGTTTTTAAGACACTAATATTTTTCACTCAAAATTCATAACCTACTAATTCTTAAACTGAAATTTCCAATTTTAGAAAATTGCAAATTTTTGATGTATGTTGTAAACAATTGAATCATTTTTTGAGCATCAATCAAGTCACCATCATCGATATGACGTGCCCTTGAGTTCATTTTTTCCTTTACACAAATTTACTAAAGTATTTACCTACTATACACGTGCAGATGTGTACCTGTTCTGCTCAACATTCTATGTGGAGTGTGTTTTTTTTGGTAAAGGTCACGCATTGTGCCTTCAAATTCTCAAATTTGAAATGAGGTCAAGTGTAACTCTACAGGTACTGCGAGGAAGGTCGTCTAAATTTACCTAGTAATAACTGTAACGTGCTGCTGATGATGTCAAGCAGTAAACCAAGTTATAATCTAAAAATGGTGTTGGTGTACCAGGAAATGGTAGCAGATACGATGATGACTCATGTCAAATTTGTAGTTACCTTACGTAGTAAGTTATTAAAATTCAATATTTTCTTTCAAATTACTACCTGTTGTCATTCCCTTCCAAGTCCAAGGGGTTGCTAAGCAACAACACACTGTAAATTCCTAGAATTCCTATGCCTTCAAGTAAATTCGCCGAGATTTGCTTGTAGCCTACACCTACACTGCCTACGCAAAGGTCACTGAAGGTCACAAAATCGTTATGGGCTTCTTATTGAAAATTAATGCTGTACCTTGTTTTGTTTAAGCGCAGGGAAAGATGGCGTTAGTGCTATTAGGAAATGTGCCACGACTACTGATTATTATGATGAACAGGTATAGAATTGAAGAATTCAACTCACCTTGTTAGGGGTTAGAGTTCTGAATGGAACACAATAGAGATGATGCATGATGCATGTACACCAATGTTGATTACTTTTAACGAAGGAGGTCGATCTATGGAGGTCACGCTCGTGGAGGATGAGGATACTCTTAACATGAAGAGAGATCATTCCATCCAGATTCACCATAATGATCCAGTCTTCCTCATCAATGTTACACACGACGAAAGTGAAATTACGTTGTGACTCCCCGACACTTAAATTTCTCACCTTTTCAGTTCGCACTAGTAAAACACCTTAAGTATAGTTTTGTATGCGGGTTAATTCAGGAGCATATTGTAAAAACCTTTTGTTTAAAACTTAACGAGTGAGTCACCTGCCTGCTTTAATTAACATCTTCTTCAGTGTAACCCAATGAGTAACCCGAGTTACAACAACTTAGAATTCTAGACCTAACCTAGCCTAGAGTTGAGTCAGTCGCACCCTTCACGATCAAGTACAGTAACACTGCTAACACAACAGCAAAGGTCATCATAGAGCCAAAAGTGACGTGAAAGTGACCGACATTTTCAAATTTTGAACGAACAATGTTGGCGCCTTGTCCATGTATACGGATTCAAACAGCAGCTATGGTCGTTGGGATTATTGATGTCGTAAGTTGGAAAACGAAATTACAACAATACGATTTTGAAGCAAACGTTTAAGAAACGTTTTCTTTTAAAAAGGCAATAGGTCCCATTGGATTCTTAGTGACGAGTCGCTTGTCGATGAATCCACATCTCGAGGAAGAATTTAACGAGAAGAATATTCATCCAGAAGTTGAGAATCAGTCGAATGTGACACATTCTGTGTTGATGACAGCGTTGCAAGGCTTGGTTCTTAGTAAATAAAATAATATTTATTTCAAAAAAAAATAATTTTTTTTTAAAAAAAAATTAAA
Organism: Rambutanura hunanensis; assembly: GCA_019776465.1. Classification (NCBI taxonomy): domain Eukaryota; kingdom Metazoa; phylum Arthropoda; class Collembola; order Poduromorpha; family Neanuridae; genus Rambutanura; species Rambutanura hunanensis. The sequence continues at coordinate 1,975 of JABASK010000701.1, read as the reverse complement.
ATTTTATAATAATTTATTAAAAATTTACTAAAAATATTTTGTCATTTAACATTTAGATGAATGGGTGGCTTTTATGATTTTTTATCCAGCACTTTTCCTTACGTTTCTCGTAGGATTTCAACTCCTTATCTCTGTGCATCAGGTAAACGTCACTTAAATTCTTTTAAAACGTCTTAAAAAGACTCAAAAAAATTTCTATTAAAAAATTAATTATTTTTTTTAGCGGAACTATTGTGTAGCAAAATTGTCCTTATTTCTCAACTACATCCTCGTAGCCTTCTTGCTCATCTTAGCCGTCGTCGGCATGGCCAATAACCTTCAAGCTGACATTGTCCTGCCCTTTGTTTTCTTTGCATCACTTCAATCATACTTTCTCTGGATAGTTTTTCGTTTTGCCATGTCAGAACTCAAATACCCAAGTGTCCTATCAAATGGTGTCTATACTGACACTACTGTTCTTCCCGGAAGACTGTATGATGAAAATGAAGATTTGAATTTATGAACCAGAAACTATTTGACCTTGAGGAACAAAACAACTAAAAGTCTTTTCGTCTCACGTAACTTTTTTAAATTATTTGGTCACTTTTCTAATTTTGTTAAAAAGGTGTTAATTGGAAGTAAAAAGCAAGGAAGGAGCGCATGACCTTGACTAGTAAGAAGGTAATTGCGGCGTCTTCTCATGAATGACAACTGAAGGGCATAACTTTAATAAGTTCAAGTGTTAAGTGTTTTGCAAATGAAAGTTTGACTAAAACGAAAAGAGGTAAGGAAATTTTTTTTTCACATTTTGCATATTTTTATGACGAACCGAATGAATTGCACTGGCTTTTCCTAGAATAGTAAAACAAACAATAGAATATAATCAAAACAATTGAAATATCTTCATCAAAAATTTTAAGTAGCTAAAAACAGGACTTAGAACCAAAAACCTGCACGAATGACTAATGATTCGTAGGCGTATGCTGGGAGGAGAAGAATTTCAGTTGACATCCTAATGACCTTAATTGGTCTTTACTGTTTAATTGAGAACAAAAGAATTAGACCAAATATGAGAAGATTTTGCAAGGAAGGGTGTTGTAGAAATTTTAAAGGTTGTAACTACTTTTGCCATTTGGCAACAAACGTATTTACGCAAATGAAGAATTTTGTAGAAGGTCACGATTCAATTTTTACACAGCCTCCACAAACGATTTGGTAAATAAGTTTAAATTATGCCGGGTCAATCGCCATTTGGTATCCTTCTCTTGAAATGAAAAGCAGACGTGGTTAGTCATAATTATCTTCGTGTCTGGAACAGTTCTCTTAAGTTCATAATGGCGTGGGTTAAGTGATACCCCCGAGGAGTACCACAAGTTTTCCGCTGAGAGGTAACGAGTCTTATTTTATTTGAGTTTCTTTGCTAATTCAAGCATAAACTGTGTAGTGGGAGAATTAGGGTATTCGGTGATGAAATTCGTGCCAGCGTCACAACTTGCCGCTAAGTTTGGGTCAATAGGAAGTCTTCCAAGAAATTCCAATGCGTATTCTTTAGCTAAAGCTTCACCACCTCCGCTTGTTTTTGGAAAAAGGTCAAATCCACACTGAAAATAAAGAAACGCTTTATAAACGATGACATCAACAGGGTGAAAAAATGAAAAAATTCAATACCTTGCACTTTGGACAAACGAACAGACTCATATTTTCTAAAATTCCTACAATTGGTATGTTCGTCTTTTTACAAAAGTCAATTTCCTTTCGAACGTCAAGAATCGAAACGTCCTGTGGTGTAGTGACAATGATGGCACCATCGATTTCACTCTGAAATGATTAATAAGGCTGAACATAAGGTTAAAAATTGTAAATTGAATGTAATACGCTTTACTTTTGATAAGTACGTAGCTATTGACAAGTGTTCGTCACTCGTTCCTGGCGGAGTATCAATTACCAAAACGTCCAACTTGGTTCCCCAGTCAACTTCAGTAAAAAACTGCTTAAT
>JABASK010000700.1:0-12397 GCA_019776465.1 Rambutanura hunanensis | reverse complement strand
TCTCTCGTATAGTAAATTTGGATCTTTCTGGGCTACGGTAGTCTTTCTTCGTAGACTAAAATTGTGTCGCTTGAGAAATTTCTGTAGCTACCCTCGGCTTGCTTTAAAATTTCGGGGAAGGTCAAGAGACGCGTACTGTGTTACTGTGTAGTTTTGAATCTTAGACGACAATCCAATCATACACAGTGCGATCCATCTCACTACTCATTAAGCTTCTTCTAATGTTTTTTGCTCTGTTCTTCCCAAATTGGTTTTTTTGATTCAACCAATCGAACACTTGTTACCGATATAAAGCCCAAATTGTTTAGCCACTGAATCCGTATTATGCTTTTCACCGTGGTTTGCGACCTTTAACTTAAAGGTAAGGTCATACAACTTTCTCGTTTTGCTCATGGTGCAAAAAATACTAATTTTGATTTGAACAATTAAACAAAATTTATAAAATCCTAATTTCTAAACTAACTGTCGAGTGTCGACTTCTTTGTGTTTAATTCCGCTGTAACATCGTTTAAACTGCCAAATACCCGCCGCAGATACCAAGTGTCTCACCTCCAAGGGCCTATCACACCCGCGCTTGTATTAGGGTGTGCGCTTATATTAGAATAGCGCTAATAGTGGAGGAAATACGGTGCCTTTATTCAGATTTCGAAAATTTTGAGAGTATTTGAGCTACGCTCCAGCAGCCCGTTCGTATTATTAAAGCCAATAATATTCAAAGCCTATGCGCGTCTAAAACCGAAGTACACATCATAGGGTTCAACTTGAAAAGGTTTAAGTTCAACGTGAACGTCAAAAGTTTTAGGTTAGTTAAGTACCTAGGTTACCTTTGTGAACCTTTTCAAACTAAACCAATAGCGTGGACCCGTCTAAAAAGCCTGAGTTCACTTCACGTTAGTCCAAAACTTAGTTCGGAAATATCTGTGTTGACAATTTCATCTCATAATATGAATCTGCAAAATCATTAAAGCAAGTTTCGAGAGGGCTGAACCGCCCGCCCGGGGAATACCAAAATTTGGTATTTAGGTATTAGGTTAGGTTACACAGGGTAACATATTTTGATATTCGGATTGGAAATCCGCTATTTACAGCAAAGCTAATCGTAAGGTTAAAAATGATCCTGTCATAATTTTCTAAAAGATCGCTGATAAGTGACTTATTTACGAAGACATAAATTTAATTATTTCTAGCGTCGTTGTAGTCTCGCAGTACTGTTTTGCTATGCTACTATGCTAGTCAAAATAGAGAACCCTTTGCCAACTTCGTAAAACATGGATTTGTACACCTTTTTTAAACTCAAAATAGTTTGCTAACTTTGTAATTTTCGATGTGGCGTGGCAAAACTCCCGACTTCGAAATTTGCGAGGTCGGAAGTTGTCCTCAAAAGATTATAAACAAAATTCTATAAAACTTTTTCAATATGAAGCACAAGCAATTGAAGACTGCCGAATTTTGTATGGAAAATTTTTGAATTAAGTGCCCACCTCTGAACACGCCAAAGGGGTATGGGTAAGGCATAAAGGAAAAAGGAGGCCGAAAAAGAAATGAGGTCGACTGATCGACGACCCGACGCGGTACGGAGGAATCGACGTTTCACGGAAAGCAGAACAAGCATAGGCAAGGCAGACAGGCAGAGGCGAGTCAATATAACAGAGTTTTTTATTTGTTTGACTCGCAGTGGAGATAAAGAATCGATAGATAACCTTTAAGGACTGTTTCACGTGTGATCGTTTTATGCTTTATGCATTCTTCATTGAAGTGTTACCAAATTTTTCGACTATTGACTATCCTCTTCCAAATCTCGTTTTAAATAACCAATTGGCAATTAGAGTCTGTCCCGCCTATAAGTGTTGGCAGGGAGGTAAGGTGAGATAATGGCTGGCATTGTACGAAGAACCGGGTGGCCCGCAGGTACAAGTCCATCACAACTACTTGCACATACTGATCGAGCAAATCAACAGAACAATTCCAGTAATCACGTTCCAACGTCTCCCACTGCAACGGCTACGAAAATACAAATCTACAACATGAACCGAAATATCAACCTGTAAGTAAACGACCTCTTCAAAACTTTTGGGGTCAACCCCAATGTTGTTTGAACTTTTACTAATTGCCATTCCCTTTGGCGCTTTCATACGCACTTGGTTTATGTTGTTGGTAAATGGTAGTTGTTCTTTATGTAAAATAGCTACCCGCTGACTAACTACACTTTCGGTACCAAGGATCCGTTGTATGAGAAAGACCCATCAGTTCCAGCCCGTTTTCAGCGTATGAGAGATGAATTTGAAAAGATTGGGATGCGACGAAGTGTTGAAGGTATTCTGCTGGTTCACGAACATGGACTTCCACACGTCTTGTTGCTTCAACTTGGGACAACGTTCTTTAAATTGTAAGACTCTCGCATACGGCATACCCAGTCCTATACGAGGAAGCTGTGCCATTCATGTTACACCTTACACATGATCGGAAAATTTTATGGTCTTGTTCCAGCTCCCGTTTGAACTAGGTTTTCCCTCAGGAGATGGTAGATGTGCCCACATTCCTCATTCGACGGAATATCCGTTTTAGAAACGAATTCGTTCGTAAGTCTAACTTTAGCATCTTTTGTTTGCGTTTTAAGGCCCGGAGGTGAGTTACATGCTGGGGAAGACGAAGTCGATGGTCTGAAACGTCTAATGGCGGAGGTAATTAATATTTCAAGAGGCTTACTTTATTGCAAAAGTCAAAAGTATTTTTTCTAAGTCGCTGAAGCTACTCTTGCACTATGTTTTTGTAGACGCTTGGTCGGCAAGATGGAGTACCACAAGAATGGATAGTGGAAGATACGATTGGAAACTGGTGGCGTCCTAATTTTGAGCCACCACAGTATCCCTATATCCCACCACACATTACCAAGCCAAAAGAACACAAGAAATTGTTTCTCGTCCAACTTCAAGAAAAAGGTACAGACTTAATTTTCACCTCAAAAGTTTAAGTTTACTTTTGAGATTCTGGCTGATTGAGCGTAGGATCGAAGGAGGTAATCATGTTGGGTACTTTTGATGAATCTTGATTGGTTGACTTTGATGCGTTTCTTTTAACAACCACAGGTTGCTGATTATAAAAATGAATACTGCTAAACAGAAACTGTTTCTTTTGAACAGATTAGCTTGCCAATTGCCAATTACCCCAACGCTCTTGACTAAGTCCAAGCTACCGTACAAAATCTACGAGTTCTCAGTTGTGTGGCAGTGGCAGTTGATTCCACATCAAAGATCTCAAGATTGTTATTTAAAATGCCATAAAATTCAAGATTTGTCCACCATCCTCGTTAGCGTCAAAAGAATGTTGAAAATTTTAAACAAATGTCCTGTTTTCTAACTTCAGCGTCAGTTCATTAATTCCAATTAAGTTAACTCGTACTGTAAGTTTGTTTACGAGGATGTTGGACTTTAACGTTGCCTTTGAATTTTGATGCTAAAAGTCGAAATTTTAACTTTGAGAGCCAAATGAGACATACTTTTTGTTTTTTTTAGAAAATGAGGTTTTACAAACAAAAACTGTCTGTGATATGAAATCTGTGATTCGCCACTTGTAGTGGTGAAAGTTGGGGGGTTCTCAGACTTAATTACTAAATAGCTTAGTCATTACTTTACGTACTTAAGCAATACTCATTCCATCGCAATTTAGTGAATTTTAGTTCAATTTTTTACACTTACATTGTAATTCAGATTTTGCAATTTGGCAAGTTACACTCCTGGTAATTGGTACGTTGCTCATATTGTTGTAACTCGGTTCAGCTCTGAGTTGACACCCGCGTTGGTTAGGTTAGTCGTCAATCTATGCGATTTGAGGCTTAAACTTAGGAAAAGGTCGGTAAAATTGTCATTTATTACCATATAGAAAACAGTAAGGAAGAAAAGCTTAAAGTTTCTGTTGATGTTTATTTGCGCATTTTTTTTTCAATTTTACTCAAAATTCGTTTCCTGTATTATAAAGAGGAGAGAGGGATTTTGAGCTGATTTTTATGAGGCCTATTTGGTACACTCTGGTTACGTTTTAAAAAGTAGTGTTTTTTTCGGCCGATATAGCTCTCATGGCTCGGCTCTCTACTAAGTATCCGTCGTTCCTTCGTATATAAATTCCCTTATTTTCTTCCTTAGATTTACTTTTATTTCTATATTTTTATGATTATGATGATAATGGAATTGATATTTTGAAATTGAGTTATGATGAGTACGTTGACATGTAACCACTTTTCAATAGCTCTGTTCGCCGTTCCGAAAAACTACAAATTGGTTGCAGCCCCACTTTTCGAGCTCTATGACAATTCTCAAGGATATGGACCCATCATCTCTTCCCTTCCGCAAGCACTTTGCAGGTAATGTCACAACACTTTACGAAAAACTCACTTTCACGTTTTGTAGATATAAATTACTATCGCCTTTTTGGGCTGGTGGAACGATTTGAGTAAAATGGAGGCATTTACGAAAACACGTTAAAGTTATCGTTTTGAAATGGTAACTTTAGTTTTGAAATTTAAATTCACTCCGACCACTCCATCCATGACATAATAATATTTTGTGTTTAGATTATTTCCAAATCAACATTTTAATTCAGACTATATTTTTTTTGTATTCTAGATTCAACTTTCTCTACTTATGAAGTCGTTCAAGTATGCTGCTACCCTTACTATCTGCTGGTACTCGTGTACATACATACTAAAATGGATTGAGGGCGTTCAATTTTTTTTTTGCCAAATTTTGAATTTCTCTTACACTTTCAAATGGGTTGGGCTATGGTTTGGTTCTTTTGATTTTTTTGTGGGGCTTATGGGTGGTTAAAATTTGTAGTGACTAAAATCCGTATCTTTTTCTAGTGTTATAGCAAGACTCGAGTTTTTTTAAATGTCAAAATTTATGCCCATTTTTTTCAAATTCTATTGATATTCAATGTTAATAAAAAGTGAAGAAAATGTGCACGCGACAAAAAAAACTGATGGTGCATAGAAGCACTTTTTTTGTGATCGGTTAAAGGGTACCTTATTTTAATGATGATGATTTCAACATTTTCAAGCCTTTTTTTCTTGATTGATTACGAGATGATTTTTTTTTTGAAAAATCATCATCATCTGACTCAGTCATAATTATAATAATCTTTGCATGCAAAAGTGCTCTTTGAAATTTTTAAATTGGAGTCTCTGGCCGGAGTCTGACAGCTGACTTTTTTTAAATTTTGGCTTTTTAAAATTCATAGAAAAAATGTCAACTCATCTTGATCAGAGACAACCCGAGTTTTTTTTTGTTTTCGATCGAGTTTTTTTTTCGGTTGTCTTGATCAAGAAGTGAGTTGAAGGGTCTCTCTATTGTTTTGGCTGGGAGACATGAGAAAAAAACTGATGAAGCCCTTCTCCAATAATTGATTTTTTCCCTTGAAAGATGATGGTGCTGATGATAATTTTCCCTAGTGTCATTTGACTGCTGAATGCTCAGTTCGTATTTGAGGTTGAGTGAATCCGTGATGAGCTTTGCGTTGTCGCTGATCAGTTGACATGAGGTCTTCCATGTGTCTTCCTAAAGGCACTGAAGCTTATGAGAAGATAAGCAGAGGCCATGTCAGTTTAGCGGTGCTAGCGTCAGCTCCACGACTCACTCTTTTTACATTTACTTTTTTTGGCCTGGAAGCCTGAAAAAGTGCGGTTTTTCCTTTTGTTCCTGACGAACTTGTACCAAAACATGTATCGATTCCTACCTGCTGCTGCTGGAAGGCGCCTTTTTTTCTCTTGTGTTAAAGGTTTTCCGGTTGGTTGATTGAGTCTTGAGGCTGTTGCTCTTCTATTGCTACATTTTCAAGCTTGAATTCAATTCCAAGAGTTATCGTGTATAAAACTTTCTCTTGCGACTTTTGCCCGCACTGATGATGTCCGTTGGCGATTGGCGTCATCATTCAACTGAATTCAAGTAGTGGCTTCTTAGAAGTTAGAGAAAGGGCGAATATAAACCGCGGAATTGGCAGACGATGACACTAAGGTGTAACTACGGTAGTGTCCTCTGCCAAGTGTTGAGCGTTTAGTTGAGCTTCTCGTGTTTAAAGTTAAACTGTAATAAGTTACGTACAGTTTTCATACAGCTTGTAGCGTCTATTTTCTCTCTCGCCAAGCTTTGCTTTGGAAGTAAATTTGAATTCGGCTGAAGTATTTCTGAACTTAAGAGAAATTAAATACAAATGAAGTTAGTTATTGCACATAAATATGTACAAGGGAAAAGTTAAATTTAGTTTAACCTATAACGTAACAGATTTAGAAATGCATTTGGAGAGTGGTTTATATCGAAGGTGTTGGGCTTTATTTGCGTGTAGATTTAACGTTGAGCATTAAATGATGTAATTTGAACAAAGTTTATGTTGAATTCGGCATCTTTACTTGTGGTTTAAAATGTTAAGGTTTTGATAACCTTTGTGGTGGTAAGATGAAGTGGGTCGCGGGTGGGCATAATTGAAGGTTTGAAAGGAGTGAGAGGTAAGGTAGACGGAGAAAGGCTTAATTTGAGATAAAAGAAAAGGAGTGAAATCTCCTGGAAGGAGGTAAACGAACCGACAAGAGAAAGTACTCCTTTTTTCCCAACCTTCCAATTTGTAAACTTATCCCACATAGAAGTACCTCTCCTCTTCAAACTTCTTTTTTTTTTCCTTACAAAACCTTTCAAACTTAAACCAAGCGTCAACTCTAAAAAGAAGTCTCTCCTGACCTCTCAACTTTATGAACTCTCCAAGGCATGGCCAGATCCGTTCAACTTCACTTACCAAAATCGTTTCAAAAAGTTTACACTCCTTTCTCTACGCTTACAACTACCGCCACACTGGAAAAAACCACCACCCTGAGAGCTTGTTTTAGAAGATCGACTTTCTTGAGTTTTCAAAATAACCCTGTTTTGCATTTGTCATCGTTTTACTTTTTTTAAACCTCCCTACTCCCTCGGCATAGTCTACAAAAGCTATGCCTTTTTTTGAAGAAGGTGGGGCCTTTTCAATTCAAAAAGTCGCCACTTGAACACGTTTTTCTTTCCCTGATTCATCATCAGCTTTTCAAAACAGAGGGAAAGTCAACGGAACCAAAGTCACGAACTGGCACTTGAAAAGCTCTCGATAGGGCGAACAAGGAAAAAACTTTGGAAGCAACAGAGTGAACCGCTTTTTTTTATAAAAAAAAATTATAGCTCGGAAAAGTTTTTAACCAGTTTTAATGCTGGAAAAAGTCCAGTCCTCCGCTCTACTTGAAGAGGAACGGGGGAAATTATTTGAATTTTTTTTGAAAAATCCTCTAGAAAATACACGTCTCAGCCCCTACAAACTTGCTCCCCCCCCCCCTCTCTAGTGGTTTAGGATTATTAGAAAGAAGATGAAGTTGATGATGATGATGGTCTTGGAGAAAAGGGAGAGAGAGGAATCGAAGTGCATCAAATGAGCGATAAAATGCATGGTTTTGACAGGGAGAAAATAGTTTGATTTATGAATCCTATTTAGAAAAGAGAGGGATTTTTTGAACGTCAAAACTTTTCCTTTTTTATCCTATAGGAGAAAATAAAGAAAACTGGGAGGATTCAAAAGGACGACGTTTGTTATCCAGACTAATATTTCAAATGTGGTTGTGGGCACCACGATGGTGCCCATAACCCGCCTTGCAAGGCAACCACCACTGCACCCACTTTCTCTTTTCAAGAAAAAAAAATCCTTTTGAGTAAATACCCTTCGTCCGTGGTTGCATAATCTATGAACTCTGTTTCCTTCCGTCCGCTCTTAAGTTCAGACAGGTCGTTTTTTGAATTTTTTTTAGAAAAAAAATGAACTAAAAAACGTGAGTTGAAGCCTAGCAACAGTTCGCGAGAAAGCCATATGCTATTTATTTCCACGATGTAAACCATTTATGTCTACAAAAAAATTATCTTTAAATTTTTTACGCGGGAAATATTGCGATATACTTCCAAGTTACAGAGATACAGACGCAGCGTTTTAATGCGTTTAAATTGGGCCAAAAAAGCATTTGAAATTGTTGTTTATGTTTAAGGTACATGTTTACTTTGCGGTGTGGCATGATTAGTGCTGGAAAAGGTTATTTTGTACAAAATATTCTTGAAATTTTCTGAACATAAAATTTTGGCTGTTTTTCTTTAATCTGCCGTCTTTAAAATATATTCTTTTGCGAGAGTGAATAACTTCACTACTGTTGGCTAGTAGCTTTTCTCCTCCAAATGCTACACTTTAGTTTGATTAATTTGGCATTTACTACCTGTCGAGCTTTTTTTCTTTTTCAGGGGTAGATACTGAGTTTTGACTTTTTTCCGCTTTTGAAAAGCACAGTTTTTGAATTGTCACTATGGTTATATTTTGAAGTCCCCCTGGAGCCTTAGAAAGTGTTCGAAATTGAAGAAAGTAAATTGAAATGTCTTCATTTCTGGCAGATTTGTTTGGTAATCCTTCATCTCATCTCCCCACTTTCTCTTTCCCGCGTCTTCATCACAATCATCATTCGAGATCTGACACTTATTAGAAAGAAATCTCCTTTCTCCATCTCTCCCGCCTTCGTGAAAGGCATTCGAGCACTAATGCCACCCCACATGTCACCCACGCTCCCCCGTCCCACCCAGCCCCACATCCACCACCACTTCAGAAACCACTTGACTCCTTCATATATTCTCGTCCCACCCCCTACCCGCCTTTCATTCGCTTTCTCAAGCGAAACTGCTAGGATTAAAACCCAAGTTCCACGTTACCCCCCCCCCCCTTCTCCGTAAGGACAGGGGAGGGGGGTTGGAATACTGGATTGGTTTATAAGACTCAGTTTTTTTTCTTCTGGTAAGCTCCTCACTACGAAATGTGTCTCCGACATGAGAAAATGACCTCCATTTGCATTAGCAATTCTCCATTGAGCCTTTACAAAAGGTTGGGCGACATTAAAAATGCATTAGCAAATTGCCACTTTCCCCTTCCTCTGAACCTAAGAGAGAGCGAGAGAAAGAAGCGAGGGAGCCTGGTTAGGTTTCGGTCCTCTGTCACCTAAGTCACCCGCCGTGTAGTCCCGGGTATTATGTAACACGTCTTAATCCACTTCACACGCACTACCACGTGTCATATCACACATTACTTACCGCAAGTGAACAAGTCTTAAAACTTACACATATTCCTTTCTGAAGGAAATGTTAAGTACTACGTCTTGCGTGGAAAATTAACTCAAGAAACTTACACATGTTAAGGGTTTAGGGTTTGTCAATTTTGTCGGTCTATCCGTAATTCTATTAATTTTCTAGAACCTAGGGCATTTACTTTCTTTTTAAAAAAAAAGCAAAAGCAAAGCTCAAACCGTTCGAAAGTTTAGACAACCGCTTAAAAAATAAAACCTGATCGATAAAAGTTATATCTAGAGTGGATTTACAATGTAACGCATCGTAAGAAGTGATTACTAAACTCTTAACCTTTTTGGGTTCGGTTTGACATGGAAGAGGTCATGGAAGGTCGTGGGGGTTAGTCGTAGGTTATAAATCTTTGGGAGTGGTGCTGTTAAATGGAGCTGACTGCGGAGGTTTGTTTATTTTAAGGGTGTTTGTTTGTTGAGGGTTGGTGCTTTTCGTGTACTTCCTTCTTTGCATGTCCTGAGCCTTTGGCCCATAATTCAGTCTGTGATGTCAGTCCGTCCTTTTAGATTCACCAATAAATTAAAACGTTAGGTTAGAAACTTGGAAGTTTTAGGCTCCATTCCATACAAACCGCGTGTCTTTAAAACTTCACTTTCAATTCGAACGAACAGGATCCTCGAGATCATCAGCTTGATGATTCCAGAAAAGAGGAAATGGAGCCTTTGGCAAAGACTCAGACACCGTGTTGTCAAGGGAAAAAGTCGTGACCAACTGGTCAGCAAAGTGCTGACCAGTTGGTACAAATACATGGGCAGACCACACGCTATTTTTCTAGAAGAGAAAGTTGCTTCCGTAAAAATCTTACTACCTAAGCCATCGACCTTATTTTGTATCACCAAGTATTTTCGAATTTGAAAATGGCTATGTTTCGAAAAGAAAAAAAAGTGTTGTCATAAAGATGCTTCTAAAATTGAAGCGAGAACAGGGGGAAAGTTTGATTGAGTGAGGCCCTGTGTCGTCGTCGTCGTCGTAAGGGTTGATTGAAATCCCAGTTCGAACCGAAGATTCCCACTGGTTCGTCGAGATTGAATGGGAAATTGGTGGAAAAACGGGATTGATTAGATTTGAAAGTGTCTAGGAATACGAGGTGGGGGTGGGGATGGGGGGTGTAAGTTTCGACGATTTCTTGGAAGAGTGAGACAGTATTTGAAGAGTCGTGGAGGTGAAAATGGAGACAAGTCTCCAGGGACATTTTGGGTTCTTTTTGACTCGTTGCTTGTGATTTTGTGTATATTCTTGGATATTCTAGAAGAGAGACATGTCGCCCAAGAAAGAAGTCTCCGGATCAAAGTCGGTTTAATGTCACCTTCTATTTTCTAACTGAGATTCTTCATAGTCCTCGTCTGGATTTCTCCATCTGGCGTGGGAAACACCTGAGGCTTCGAACACAAAACCTCTGGAACTTCCGCTAACTTTTCCTTCTTCCCTGGGTTGTTAAGCTTGTGTCCTCGTCCTCCGAGTTAAATGTCAGAAGGAAGAGGCGGATGTCACGAAGATTATGCAGGGACCGGAATTCGGGGTGACACTTTTTGCCCATCGGGATTCGGGAGAGAGAAAGTTGAGGTTGTTCTGTTTTGCATAATGTGTCTCACCTTCCTTTTGTAATATGCCACCGTGTGCCTCATTCACTTTGAACACTACTCATCCACACACCGTTGGATTTGAATAATCTACTTTCTCGAGCACTTTCCCCAACTAATCCTCATATCTACTAACTTGAGCCATAACCTATAAAAAAAATAACCTCGAAAAAAATTTTGGGAAAATTTTTTTTTCGAACTTTTCGAAATAATAGCGCAGGGTAGCTTAACAACAAAATAATCTGGGTTAGATTCCTTGTTTATTGGCATCTAGAATAACTCTCAAGTAAATGCGACGCGGTTATATTTGTTTCCGGTAATTTAAGAAGATTCAACAGCAATTTCTAGAGTGACCATTTATTAATTAAGGTTCCGGACGCATCCTCAACTTCTAATGTTTTATTTCGTCGTCTCGATAACCAAGGCTCCATGTCCTATTGAATTCTAAAAGTGGACAAACCTTGTAGAAATAATAATAATAATAATAAAGCCCAATTATTAATTTCTGCATCAAAATTAAGTTTTAGTGTTGAAAAAGAATTAGAACTTTATTTCTTTTTAAAATGAAATCTCATTTTGACAAAAAAATTGAATCTCATTTTGACAAAAAAATTGAATCTCATTTTGAAAAAAAAATGAAATCTCATTTTCAAAAGAAAATTGTAAACCTTAATTTAAAAAGAAAACTTAGGACCTAATTTTCTCTTTCAGCTTGGCTTACCTCGATCGTGGTTAAATCCTTGAGGTTTTTATTTTCCTTAAAACGAAATCCCGCCTCGTCTACATTCTACTAGCAGTAGTGTTAATGTTTCTGTAGCCAATGGAAAACCGAGTGGTGGTGGCATTGGTAATTTTTCGTTGGACTTCGCAGTTGTCATTTCCCGGGGGTTTTGAGAAGTTCTCATGTTTCTTGCATGGTTTAATCAACACCCACAGCCCATCACCATCAATGAGCCGCAAGAAAAAGTGTCCCAGTTCTGGAAAAGCTTGAAAAATTGTCCTTTGTCCCACTCATCCGTGGTTCCTGATTAGGTTTCCCTTCAGACTGAAAGGGTGGTTGGGGACAGAAAGGAAAGTGTGGTGAGGAAATTAGTCTCCATGTCAAAGAAAGTTACTTATACGACGGCAGGGCTCGGTCGTAGTGGTGATTGAAGAAATGCAATTTTCTCTTTATGATGAACTGCTCCCTATTTCAAACGTTTCACATGGGACTAGAATCACAACTATAGGCTCAAGGCAACCTGAAGCAGGTTAGGTTACGTTAGTTCTAACTTAACCAATTTTTAACCCGCCAGAGTTGTTTTGCCCCGAGATTAACTTTCTCCAATTTGAAAAGCCCCACTTCAATTTTGCATGAGGATTTAAACCTTGCCATGATTATAAAGTGGGTGTGAGGAACTTACAATTGCAAATCCTCAGCAATTTTTTTTCAGTCTGATTTTTAACAATTTTTGAATTTTTTTAAAAAAAAAATGTTGTTTCTTCTTTTCTCTTCAATTTTGGAATTTCTTTGACTTAAGTTAGATTTCTTGGAGTAAATCTAGCATTAAAACTCCATCCATCTTTGTTTTGGAGGTAAATTTTTTGGAAGATATGAACGGTATATTAGTTGTTACTTCAGAGTTTGGAGATCCAAAGTTTCTACATCACTTG
>JABASK010000699.1:0-12413 GCA_019776465.1 Rambutanura hunanensis | reverse complement strand
GGGCTTGAGAGATTACTTTATATAGAGATTATATGTATTATTAGATATTATTAGATACTTATTATTAGAGATAACTTGTATCGTATTCGTATTCGTACCTATACTACCTAACGCTGTTAGGCTAACGCTGTTAGGCTAACGCAGTTACTTTATTTTGTCCGTTCGTTTTCAAACAAAATATCTACAAGCGATTGATTACTTACGTCCAAATACTCCGTCACGTCACCACTTCTCTGTTAGCTGAAATGCTTGTCTAAACTTTCTGTCCAATTAATTTACTGCGAAACTGGCTGACCAACGCGACGTCCGACTCCAAGGGTACCAAACCAATAACCAACCACCATGCACCAAAAGACCGCAGAAAGACGGCGAAAAACGTCTTGTGTTTGTTCTTGTGGTCCTGCGCGAACAAGCGAGAAGATAGAGAAACCCCCTACACCCACCCTGTGGTGTGCTAGACAGTCAACTTAAGTCAACACTCAACAGTACATGCAGATGCAACATCTCAACATCTGACAAGTAGCGAAGAGGAAGAAGCCAACAAAAAACAACCAAAAACAAAAAATGAAAAACGCGGCTTGTGATCAGCTGTGGAGTGGTTCCTGCTGTTAATGCATTTACTGCTATTGATAATTGGTTATAACTTTTAGTATTCACAAAGTTAATTTACGTTACGTGTGGCTTCTACCGGTCTTCAAATCTATGAATTGTCAATTATACATAACTGCTAAGAATTTTCAACTGATTTTCAATTCAGGTAGGTTGGTAGTATTAAGATGTTTAAATTTGTTAATTGATTGTGTTCACTAAGCACTGTTCAGTGAAGTTACATAATATTGCGTTCTCAATTTTTTGTTATTAGGTAAAGGTTTTACCGTGGCTGGACTTTGTAGAATTATCGCTCAACTTGACAGCATTTCAAAATACGTTTCCGGCTCGGTAAGCGATTTTCACACTTATCGCGAAACAGTTCTTTTTCACACTTGGATTTTGAAATTGCATTAAGATCCTGTTTGTTGTAACTTACAAACAACATAAATAGTGTTTTTTTAAATATACAACCCTTTCTACTAGTTACACGCCTCGCTCAATATTATTCGAAGCAGGCATTAATAGGTAAATCATGCCTCGAATAACATCGATATTCATTTCTGTAATATTTATACTTATTAGAACTTATCGTTAGGTAGAATTTCTGTACCACTCAACACTCAACCATTATGTCGACGACCAGTCGAAAGGATTACATGGCTCTTTTAAAAAATGTAAAGCAGTGTGAGATTGACGAGGAAGGGAAAACTTTCAAATACATCTTAATTAACGCAGCACCAAAGAGTGGTGATAGCAACCTAAGTAAAACACTGGTTCGAGGTTATGCCAGGTGTGAATATCATGGTAAGTTGTGAAGAATGAAATCATGTCACGACTCACAATCTCTTAACTTTAAATAATTGGCATCTGTTGTATCCGCAATAACTCTGTGTTTTCTTTAGCCGATATCCTGGAAGAAGTACAAAAGAAGGAGAAATTGGACTCTCAAGGAATCGACCTGGATTGCGTCGGAGGTGGACGCATTCGACATGAAAAAAACAAGTTGCATATCTATGGATATTCACAGGTAATCAGTTGTTATGTCGACGTAAATAATTTATAAGTAACATATACACGTAATTATATTGCTGATTCCATCTCGAGTGTTCTTTCAATGAGATTTCTTCGTTCAAGGGCTATGGAAAAGCGGATCATGCCTTGACGAAAGCTTTACTCCAAACGTCGTTCCCTTCGTATGAAATCTCTTGGTCGGATGGCGGTTACTGAAATTGATAATAATAATGCATAGTTTTTACTTTAGTCTGTCTCTCAAACTGATCCTTGGCAACTTGTTCTCGAATTTTATTTGGCATTTGGAAGAAATATTAATTATTTTTCAAATTAATCTTGCTGATATAATTCACACGCGTACATAAATGGTACGTTGCCTCAATGTTGCCTATCATATTCCTAGACTTTTGAACACGTCAAATTTTTTTGTACGCTGGAATTCAGAAATATTCAAAAGGCGAATTCATTGTTTTGACTCTTAAACCATCGTGGTATTGTAAAAAAAATTAAGGCTTTGACTAATGTTCATTACAAGCGGTCAAATATGAAAACAAGTTGCTAAGGTACTTCTTGAAAAAAGGGGGTGGGGGTTAGCATAGTGGAACTGCTATCCTCTAATGACAAGCATTGAATCAAAGTTTCGAAATTCTTATTTCGAAACGGTTGAATTGAAGCGTTGTATAAATGAATGGAAACGAATACTGCCGTAGAAGGAACATAAAATAAGTATTAATTATTGAATAACATTTGCAAGCTTTGATAACATGAAAGGTAATAGTCGATTGAGTGAGTAACTTAGGGGTCTGTATTATTGTCGGAGGAAAGTTGTCTCTATAGCATCATGAAATTTAATTCACCGAAACTCCGTCCCTATTTTCACACTTGGCCCAAGTCCAAAATGACCATTGGGTACATTGCAATTAGAATTTGAACCACCCTCGGTGCTAGTGGCGTTCTTTAGATTTTTCTAATTTACATTGTACGTCTCTGTGTTAACGTATTCCACTCCAGAACTCTTAGCGTAGAGGACGTCAAAATGTCAACGCTGCCTGCGGAATTCTACTTTACTTCGAATGGTAAACGCAAAATATTAAACAACACTAATTATAAACATAAAGTTTTTTTTTAATATATATTTTTTTTCAATTATAATAAAGCCAAGTATACTCAGACTTTTTTTTTGCTACTTAAGGGGAGTTGATGCATGTTAGGACGACTAATGACGCTGTTCCAACAACTTCGGCTACTCTCAGCAATTTTGAAGACAACCAGATGAATTCAGGTCGATACTTGCTCACGAGTATGACTTCTCAACCAGAGAATCAATTCTCGGCAGGTCAACTCTTGCAACTCTATCCATCGCACTTTTTTGTGGAGGCGGGGCCTAGTACTCATGACCAATCGTCTAACATCAGTCGCTCTGAGTTCAATTACGAGTTGGCGCAACATTTTCAAGTGTCGAATCACTGCACGATGTCACAATTTCCTGGAAATTTTTGCTCGGCACCAAATCCAATTGCAGAAAGCGTAGAATGGCTTCCACCAAGACCACCACCGTCAGTGACTGCGCCATCTACCGGAGCTACTCGTGGTAAATTATCGATTTGACTTTTAAAGCCCTGGTGGATTTTTTTAAAAACAACATTATCATGTTTCAGGAACAGAGAGTCGTGGACGCTCAGCAAGTAAGAAGGCAGTAGAAGGAGGACGTTCGCATCGCACGGTTTCCAAATCGAATGGTCATAGTGTTCCGTCGAGTACAGTAACTTCCGCTAATGTTCGTCGAATTCTGGCTAAACGTAAGTGTAAATTCGAATCAAAATCTACTTAAATGAAACAATAACGTTTGAATTTTTGAACAGCTCCGAAACAATCAAAGCTCGCGAACGCACTTGGATTGGTTATGGACTACGAGGATTTCAATGAACGTGAGGATTTACCAGGACAATCACTTGACTTTGTCATCGACGGTAGGTGAACCAACTCCTCAATCCTCAATCGCTAAAAGGCGCTTATCTAATAAACGTTGAGGCTTCGCGTCGAAAATATAGTACCACTAACTTGAACACTAAACAAGAAGTATCTAAACAAAACGTTCCTTTTGACGTGTATAACTTTACGTGCTTGCCCGTTTGTCGTGGCCATTGCTAACTTTGTATTTCTTCATTTTGTCAAGGGAGAGCCCCGAATCGGTTTGTACAGGTGAACGGAGAAATTGTTGAAATGGAATCGCCGGGTTTTAGCGTGGCGAAGTTTTGGAATATGCAGTCGGATACACCCGTGAGACAACGACACCGCGCAGGTTTAAGAAACGAGCCGGCATCGGGGTATACGGTGGTATCACTTTGCAGTGGGAATGCGAGCGTCGGAATGCGTTACCACGGCAACCGTGGAGAAAATCAGATTTTCAACTTAGGTGACGCCAATGGGATCACCCAGTCGTGCGAAATCGTGTGGTCTGCTGAAGCAGGCAAGTTTATTCCAGGGTGAAAACCCGGTTTGCCGCTGCGGCATTTTTACCAACCTTAAAGTTATCAAGGTTATAATTTTTGAAAAACTTTGTTGCTTCTTCTTACTTTGGCTCTGCTATTTTTTTCATTGCGAAACCAAATACTATCTTCCTTTGTTCTCTTTTTATTGTTCTTTTAATAAAAATTTTCTTGGGATAGGATCATTATTTTACCATTACTTCCATTCAGACTTTAAATGTGAAAAAGTTTGTTTAGACATTCATTTGACACATTCTTGAACCAGATCGTTGACAGACACGAAGAGACATGAAATTGAATGGTTTGCTATAATTTATAACTGGAATTGCACAATTTACTTTGCAGCTGTTACTCATACCCAGTTTTTTTTAAGTCGGAATTTCGCACTAGAGGGTTGAAAGATGAGAGATTATGCTAAAATGCGTCTTCTTCCACTTACTTTTTTTTACATCTTGTTTTGTATGAATTGAAGTTGAGCATAAAAATCCTTGCAGAATCAAATAATTGCAGAGAATTAGAATTTTTGATGCGAATTTTGTTAGAATTTTTAATGTCTTATTTTTTTTCATATGAGTAGAAGTTTATAGAGATACTTTGCAGAAGATGGTGGCATCATCATCACTCCTCAGTATGGACATATATGGAATGGACCCCACATTCTGACACCTTCCTACTTATCAAAGTCAACCACTACACGGATCATCTCGTTCAGTTCATATCCACACGTTGGACGACAAACTTGACTTGGAACTTTTTTTTAAAAAAAAAATGTCTGCTGACGTAGATCGCATTTCGCGCCTTTTCCGCAACGTAAATTTATCCCATCGATCACAACGACGTAGTAGTGAATCCTCAGCCCCGAAAACGTTTCAATTGACCCCTAATGTCATCTACCCTCTGCCACATACGGGAATGGGCGGAATGCCTTGTTCTCTTGCGTTCTCACGGGATCATCGAGAAGGGTCACCAAATAGTAAAACGTGTCAAGTTCATGTACCCTTAAGGGCTTCCAGTGAAAGAAGAGGGTCAACTGGTAATATTTTTTGGAAAAAAGGTCTTTCTCCTTCACCGTCCAGCCAGGTCACTCCGAATCATCAAATGTCCCGGAGAGGCTCAACCCCCGGGGATGTTTTGCTCTTCCCGAAGAAAGAGAGTCGAAAATTTTCCCAAGATTCGATTGACCTCAATGAACCTGTTGGGAATCAAAGAAACTGGAACTGGGCATCCATTACGGAGGAAGAGGTGAGAAGCAAATCGATTTTTTTTGTTAAAAAATTTAAAAAAAAGGTAGATTCACCATATAGCTTCGAAAAAAAAGAGTGTAGGCGGAAAAGCAAAGTGGGGTGTGATCAAAATTTGAATTCCTTTGCACTTGACTTTGCAAAAAAAAAAAGAAATTGCGAAAAAAATATTGTTGTTGTTCAACCAAAAAAAAAAAACCCAGATGCCATAAAAGTTCTAATAGTAACCAATTGACGCGTTGTCAAATAAGTACTTGTCCGCCTCCGCTTACTTGAGTAAAGCAATGAGGAAATTAATTGTTTTTTTTTGTAAATAAAAATAAATAGCTACTACGGAGGTGTGGGTAGGAGTAATTAGTTATTGAGCTTGTTTTTTTATTATTGATGCTCTTTCAGCGATATCTTCCGTCAATCATCATATTTGTCGTTAGAAGTTTTCCATTTGAGTAGGAAACTGGGGCGTGGCTTGTAAATGATGATGATGAGATTTGCACACTTTTCTCTAAATTTCTCGTTGAGTCTTTTGTTGTGATTGTTCCGCTTTGTCAATTTTTTTTTTCTTCTTTTGTTCTCCTTTTCAAAATAGTTTTTTGTCACTAGTTAAATTAGAGGAATGACGACGAAAAAAATAAGAGAGAGAGAGGGAAAATTTTAATGGAAGACTGACACACTTCTTTTTGGGAGGAAGATTTTTGAAGTGCTATTTATTCACTTTCAGGCCTCATTTTCATATGTTCATCGTCCATTTTGTCAAGGAGTCCTTGGCAATGACTTTCGACTAGCGGGAGTCAGTTCATCCTTGAATTTCGTTTCACTTGGTTCAAATTTCGCAGAAAGGATTTTAAACGAAATATAATTTACCGGGGAATTTATAAGTCTGGGGTTAATCTCCGCCCCCCCCCCCCCCGAAAGGTTCCAAATTTTCCATAAATTCGTAGGCCGATTGACCTTTCAGTAAGATGGTGATAGAATGACAAGGTCGCCTGTCTTTGGAAGAGATGGACGAAGGCATAGCATCAACTTGTGTGGTCCACCAATTGTATGGTCTCCCATCAAAATGAGCGCTGTAGGAAAACCAATTTTTGTTCCAGTAGCCCCGCCGATGGTTCAATACCAAAGAGTCCAAGGTCAAAGGTGGAGGTCATCGAGCCACCGACTTCCACCACCTCCCCCGCCTCTGCCAATCGAACACAGCCGACCACCAAGTGTCCCATATTTGAAAGAGCCAGAAAGGAAAGTAAAAGTGCTGAGTGGTGGAATTTGCAGTTGTAAAGTAGCACCACGAAATCCAGAGAGTTTCAGTTTGAATCGATTTCCTTCGACTTGTTGCTGCTACTGTTGTTGTGATGGGGAAAAAAAGGTCAAAGGGCAAAGAGGATCGAGTAACCATGAGAATAGCAAGAGGCAGCCGTCTGGAAACAAAGGTCGAACGAATGACACAATAGGCTCCAGTACTCATGCGCAGACGTCGAAGCAAAAAGTTGATGCTAGGAAACTTCTGCAAGTAAAGACTCATAACTATAAAAAGTTTTATTTTTTATTTAGATAGAAGTTGCGGAGTTGCAAAAAAAATTTACTGTTGCCTTCGTTGATGGTTAGGTTAAATTTTGCAAGTGTCAAAATTCATTTATGAAATGGATGACTCAGCCTTATTTTATTTAACGCTTCTACACTACCCTTGGGTTTAGACAAGATGTACTAAATGACCGTATTTTACTTTTTTCATGGCTTAATTAATGAAAAGTGACTTTATGAAATACATGTCTATATTTGGACACGCTATTTCCTCCATCATCCCATGCCCATTTTATTCCGTTTCCGTTCATATTATTTTGTAGAGACGTGAATAGTTTCCAATTTACCCATCGTATTACTAGGAAATTACCACTTTACGAACAACGCAGAAAAGACCTCCCTAAAGTGTGACCTCGCATCGAAAAGGTTCATTAACAGTGTTTTTGTTTCAGTTGAATAGGTGACCTCTACATGTACTTTGTCCTTGTAGTAATAATATCAATTGATTACATATTCCAGTACTTTTGTCTTGATATTAAGGTTCTAGGCCTTTCAATTTCTAAATGATCTTTGTGTGTTGATTATTCTATTGTTTAACTTTCTGGTCTGTTGCCGTTCAGTATCAGAAAGCGCACGTTCTTAAAAAAGCGAAAGTAAAGATGATGTATGGTTTATGCTCTAATAAAAATTAAAAATGTCAATTAATTGACAAAATGAGAAGAAAAAAGACAATTTAGTTAAGTACCTAAACAATAATGAAAAGGTAAACAAACCAAAAATTGTTTTAACTTTAACAGTTTATACCGTTTTTACGCCAACGCTACTTTTTGAACACAATATCTAATCGCTGGAAAACAACAGTTGTTAAGTTGGGCTATTTTTCCAATTATGTTATCTTAGATAAGGTCAGGTAATCTAACCTCATTTTTTTCAAACGTTGTAACACTTTGTGTTCATTTGGTTTTCATTTGTGGCAAAGGTCTTTATCGTCATTTGCAACATTTCAACAAAAATTAAGTCTCAAAATTTTGGCCTTTATTGAGTCGTATTTATGGAAAAGTAGGTAACAAACATGGGTTAAAAAAAATTCGAGAAATTTTTTTACACAATTCTTCATAAAACGGAAAGTTGTATTGACAGTTTGACCTCACAAAGTAACACCTAGAACGATGTGGGACTCGACGCGTTTGATCGAAAATTTGCATCGGTACGTCTGTCATTCCTGACTGAGTTAAGTTGAAAATTGACCTTTAAATGTCAACGTCAGCATTTTTATTGAACTAAACAATTCTATATGACTCATCACGTATTATCAATCACGAATCATCAGAACCTATAACTTTTCATGATGCTCAAAATAAGTGAGCAAACCACCTACACTTAGCACCAAAATTGTTGACAACTTATTAACATTTATCAAATCATCAAATATTAAATTTTATAAACAATTCTACAAAGAAATCAACACTGTTCATCTTGTTTCATTTCTGTTCCTTTCAGAATGAATCAACTGGGAACGTGCCTGGAAAGCCGAAGTTTCAAGCTATCACCACATTGGAAGATATTCAGGCTATTCGTTGTGCCGAGTTCCATCCACGCGGCCATGTCTATGCCGTCGGATCAAATTCAAAAACTCTACGCGTTTGCGCCTATCCAGATACACAACACATTTTTAAAAATCACGTCACTCACGAACCGTTAGTTCTCTTCAAAAGAAACAAGCATCACCGGGTAAGGGCTAGCCAATCGTCAAAAAAGTATTGGATCTTCAAGGTATTCGTATCTTCTAGGGTTCAATCTACTGTCTCGGATGGTCACCCGACGGGAACTTGTTGGCCACCGGAAGTAATGACAAAGTTGTTAAAATGACGCGATTCGATGACACTCGGAAGGAATTGGGAAATTCTGGTGAAATTGAACTGACTATGCATGACGGAACTGTTCGTGACCTTTGCTTTATCGAGGTAACGCCTTAAAATTGATCTANCGATGACACTCGGAAGGAATTGGGAAATTCTGGTGAAATTGAACTGACTATGCATGACGGAACTGTTCGTGACCTTTGCTTTATCGAGGTAACGCCTTAAAATTGATCTAGGTACTTCAGAATTTGAACTCAATTGCCCTCTCGTGCCAATTAGGACCTGAGCAATAAAGCATCTTTGCTTGTGAGTGGAGGGGCGGGAGATTGCAAAATTTATGTGACGGATTGCATGACCTCAACACCTTTCCAAGCTTTTTCTGGGCATTCAGGTAACGTTCTCAGGCAACTTTTCTTTTTTATTTTTTTTAAAAAAAAAAACTTCGACACGAGTTCATTACCTACGCAAATGACACTTATTTGTAAATGCATGTTTTTTGAAAACTACACGGTCCTTCATTTTCACAAGTAGAGGAAACTACAAGTTCGTTTTTGGCTTTGCAAAATTTTGAAATCAAAAACGAAAGTTTTTGAGGAATTTCTATATTTTTTCAAGTAACGGTAATTTCCAATGTGAAGGAGTAAATGGACTTATTTCTACTAAGGAAGTTTAACCATCCAAAACATACGCCTTCTTGTTATCTCCCTCTTAATTTAACCAACCTACACAAAAATAGTTGAAACAAGATGGTTAACTAGGATACAAAACATTGTCTTTAATTTTCTTTTTAATTTAGCACCTATTTTGTCCTTGTATAACTGGGGAGGAGTCATTTTTGCAAGTGGGTCTCAAGATAAAACTATTAGACTTTGGGATTTGAGAGCACGTGACTGTGTCAATATGATTTCACCTTTGACCGCTCCAAATTCGACGACCATTAAGTCTCCAGTTGGGACCGTTGCTGTGGAACCTACTGGACGACTTCTTATTTCTGGACATGAAGATGGGGCTATTGTCCTGTTTGACATTCGAGGAAATCGACAAATTCAAAGTTTCAAACCGCACGCGTCGGATGTCAAGTCTGTTCGATTTTCACCAAATGCCTACTACCTTCTATCTGCAGGGTAAGAATATATTAGTATGTAATTAATAATTAGTAGAATTCATTTGAAAATTAAGAACATGCGTGTGACTTTGATTAACGACACTATCCTAATCATGAACAAGACAAGAGAAGATGAATATAGCAGTAAGTTCTACGTTCTCGATTCAAAAAAGGTGCTGTTTTGGATTCATGCCAGCGGTTCTGGACGAGTTTTTGACAGATGAATTTTGCAAAACTGAACTAGTACTATACTGTTTTCTATAAAATATGAAACTGAGAAGCACTCACGTTCCAAGAAAAAACGTTCAATAGCGATTCTGGACGAGTTTTTGACAGATGAATTTTGCAAAACTGAACTAGTACTATACTGTTTTCTATAAAATATGAAACTGAGAAGCACTCACGTTCCAAGAAAAAACGTTCAGTGCAAATTTTTAAAACCTTCATGACTAACTAAACATTTTCAAAATCAAATTTTTCGAATTTTTCTTAAGGTACGACCAACGCCTCATGCTGACTGACCTTCAAGGTGATTTGTCCCAGAACCTAACTTCTGTCGTTGTGGGTTCACACAATGATCGAGTCATTTCTGGGCGTTGGCATCCTTCCGAATTCAGTTTCTTATCGACCAGCGCTGACAAAACCGCGACATTGTGGGCACTCAACCCTTAATATGTATTGTCCCAACGTATGAAGCGAAAGGAGAGGGAAAGAATTAAAAAAGTTTTGTTGAAGTTATTTCTAAATTAAACAAGGAGCCAGTTTACTAAAAGACTTAACACTTACTAATTGAGTCATCAGTCTTAACCATTTTCAAATGTGAATCTGAGCACAATAAAATGGGAGGAATTGGATTCTTTAGCTGACGCTAAGGCAGTGGTGGTTTATTTAATTCTGGACAAATACTGTTCCTAAACGAAGTTACTGAGTCTTCCCAGTGTTTTTCGTAGTAAATGCTTAGAAATGGGCGAGAATTGAGACCGACATTAATTGCCCAAGGTAGAAGATGTTTAACGTAGTTTTGTCGTTGTTTCGGTCGGAGCCGAGTTGCTCCAAATAAACCCCCTGTCACACACATTGGTAATCCAGTTTGAATACCTTCAATCCATTTGACGGTGACTTCCCCTACAACACAAGAACTATGCATAGAGATAATACGTACAACTTGTAACATGTATTAATAAGGAGTAAGATTAGTATTTACCGAGCATGTTTGTAGGTTGACCAGTAAGTGTATGCACTAAATCATGAATCTCACGATACCTTTGCATCACGTAGGCTAATTCTGGATCTTGAATGAAACGAACTTCAAGACGACTATCGGGAGTGACATTGTTCCGTTGAAGATAGTCGAAGTATGCCTTTCCAAAGGAATCTACCGGAAATTGTGAAAGCCGCTGGAGATCAATGGTTTTAGAATTAATTCGTGGTTTGTCTCGAAGAATTTCAGACCCTTCTGGGTCGTTCAACATGGATTTGTGAATAGATTTAAGGGCTCGTTCTGCCGTAATTTCACCAAAAATGGCAATTGATTCTGTGAAAAGTTTAATAAAAAGGAATTACACTTTTACACAAAAAGGAACGGAACACCAGGGGAGTAATGATCTTAACTATTAAATAAGTATCAAAAGGTCCTCCAGTGCTTCTATTAAAAAATTTTGAATATCACTCATGTAACCCAATTGGTAATTCTAGAAAAAGGCAAAAATTAACCGTAAATATGCATATTTATATAAGAACATGTACAATTCAGATATACGGCAGTTAAATGTTTACCTGCACGAGTCGGATCAAGAAATGAAGCTAATCCTGTACCAATGGTCATTACGGCTCTTTGCATTGTAGTCAAATGTGTATAACGCTGCATTTTAGAAATTTCGGAATCGGCTCTCCTCGTCCTCTGCCTCGGCTATAACAGGTGAAAGAATTCTAGTTCTTTAAAACTTGAAAGACAAAACAACAAATTGTTACTCGCCAAAGTAGTAGTGAGAAATTAGGAACCAATAAATAATGTAGGCAATCAGTTTTCACAATAATTTACTTCGGTCTCATCAGCTGCTTCTAGCCGACTTAACCCTAGGGGAATGTGTGCTTGCCTATCCGATATTACGGTATTTTGACAGCACACAAGCAACAATGAACAAGTAAAGTTGTGTCTGTGTGTGTCTGTGTCAAACTCACATACATCCAGCACAAGGTTCCCCGCCATCACCCATCGACCCATCTGTTCTGTGCTATTACCCACTACCCATTCGAATAAAAACGAGGGAAGAAGTCATGGACATTTGAATCGGCGAGGCGCGGTGGCAGGTAGGTGGTGGTGATTTGTTATGTTGATCGAAGTCGAACAGTCGAAGCAGACTTTGAACTTTATTACCTAGAACCTTTTTTTGCAAGCAACAAGTAAGACAACAACGTTGTAATTGCAAGGTTGCTTATTCCGAGGTCGTTCCAGTTCCACATTTAACTTAATTACCTACGTATGTGTTTTGTGGCATTCAGTTCAGGTTGGTCAAATTTCGGAACCTAGATACCTAAGATTCAACATGGCTAAAGGGTAGGTATGTAAAGGATTACATCGCTGAGTTAATTCGTAACG
>JABASK010000697.1:0-12432 GCA_019776465.1 Rambutanura hunanensis | reverse complement strand
GCCTTCATGCAATTCAATTGATGTGAAGCGAGGGATTTGAAAAGAAGACAGTTTGGCAGGGACTAATTTGGCAACTAGGACTTTAGTTTGGTCTAAAACTGTCCAACTAGAAAACAAATTCCTAGAACTTTAGCTACCCGTCGATGATTCTTATTGTTTTTTAAGCGACTTGTCAAGTGTGTCATGACATAATGAACAGTATTAGAAAAGTTGTCATCAAAGTCAAGCGTCGTAGGCTGAACAGTCCAACTTAGCTTTAGAGTAATAACAATTAATCCGGAATTAATTTGATAGATAAACTTAAATGAAAAGTAAAGCGTACATGTTGAAAAATGAGGGTTATCAGGGTCACCCGTGATGATTTCCCAAGTGACCACCACATCAGATGGCGATTAAGATCATAATGTGACCAACTGTCGATGAAGTGTGGTTGCGTCAAGATCACTTTTCCATTTATCACAAGGGCCTGACTCATAAATTAATCTACATTTTTTAATCTTTTTTTTTAATCTATAATCTAATAGAACGTTTTATACAATTGCTAGCGTTGGTGGCTAGCATATTAAGCTCTTTTTCCTATAATGTTTTTCCTTGTTGCATAATTATCGTTACACCAATTGTTTGTATGAAGTTAATCGTCATTTCGAAATGAACTAAGTTTTTGAAAACGTTCTTAAAAAAAACTTTTTCATAAAAAGAAATTTTTTTTTTAAAAAAAAGAAACATATCATCATTTTTATAGTTTCGAATTTTTTGTAGGAGTTCTTCAAATAAACCTTTGGATCCACTCTCAAATGTTATACAATTTGACTTGGGAATGAATAAGATAAAAGATCTAATCCAAGCGTTCCAAATTTATTCAATTAATGATCGTATTTTCAATTCACCTTGTAGACGTTTCTCGCTGCGGTGCTGTAGATCCTAAAATTTTATGTTTCTAAATGGAGTGTCCAGTGTTTCCTCAAAGGTGGCAAATTAAGAAGAAAAAAGTCTTATCTATAATGGGACCACATCTCTCTGCGCCTAATCGAAATGACGTTCTCTGGACTTTTCTGGATACGAATCAAAAATTTTCAGTCCATCTAAGTCCATACGGAATTAAAAGTTTTACAGGAGTTGGTCCTCATAAATTAAGGGCACTCTGACCTCATCTGCCTAAAAGGTCATTATGCCCTATTAATAGATCTGGTTCATCTCAAACCTAAACCAGACCAAATCTGATGACACCGAAAAAGAACCACTTACGACTGGGCGTGAGACAACACGTCTCCACCCTCAGGTTTGGAGAGCCACCGTCAAACGTAAATTTCAAATGTCTATTACTTAATTCCCGTGATTACTAAAATATTAACCATTTCAATTTTTTCAAATTACCCCTAATTAAGATTTCACGATTCTGGACTAGATATTACAAAAATTTCCTGTGAACACAAAAATAATTTCACATCATAAACTTATCGAAAAAAATCATAAATAGTAGAACAAATGTGACCAGTTTCACTACACGACTTGACTGACGTAAAATCTAGTCATTTTCTGGAGGAACTCAATTGCAACGACTTTTATGCAACGTAAGATCTAAAGGTTCCTTGAACTTATGAAACAAATAGTTGTTGAGTTATTGAAGCGGAGGCGGATGAGGAACAAGGTTCAAGGGTCATGAATCTTCTTTTAAGAGCACTTGGTCTAAATTCTTTTGTTGTAAGTTGTAATATGCTTCTTAATGCAAGCAGTAGGTTCGAAATGGAAACTGTGTTCACTTTCCAGTACGGTTTCCTAAAAATGAAGTTTAAAGCGAACCTTTCCTTGTATTAGTTTCACGTTGTGCACACTAAAGTTCACGAGGAAAACGCAAAGGTGATACTTTTTGCTAGTGTTTTTGTAGAAACGACATGACGCGGAAGCTTAGCACTCGTTAGGAACCAAATTCAAATTCAGTCGTTCTTTCCAAGCCTAAAAACTTCATTTTAAAAACAGTATGGGACCTAGGCCGTTTCTTTAATTCTTTAAGGCGCGAAGGACAGGTGCCCTTTACTTTTTTTAAATACATCTGGCTATTTCACCATAAACAGGTCGTACGCCACGGAAATTCCCAAGACAAAAAAGAATTAAATAAAGTGACCTTTATACTAGAGGTCAAGTCAACAACTGCCCGCCACAACTAATTTCATTTTTATGGGAGACAACAGAGGAACTTTCCTTTAGGATCCCTTAGGTTTTTCGAAGAAGCAGGTGATTTTCAAAGTGTGTGGGAATCTTAATGGGTTCTCGGGATGGAGTCAAGGGACGAAAAGGTAAAGAGTCCCTTTACACCTTTAATTCTCGACAAATTGCCCCGTTTAGGAAATGCAAAGTAATAATTCAAGGGATCTCTTATCCCAAGACAGGGCAAAAATTCACCTGTAATTGACTCCATTGTGAACACGCCTGAAGACCCTTAATTGAAAAGGACGCATTTTCACTCTTCTTTTTTTAAATGGAACAAAAGGACAGCTGGTATATCCATTCATTCCACTGTAACTTTTTTCGTAAAGAATTTTTTGTATAAAAATTAAAAAAAAAAGTATTGTCGTAGAAGCTCGTAGCTGTAAATTGTAGGCTTTTTTAAAAAAAAAAACTTAAAAAAAAGAGCACAGGGATTAATTAAAAGTAGGTTTGAGTTCTAGACTTCGTCTAAGTCGAAGCGAATTAGGGCGTGCACTCTGGATCGTTAATCTGGGCTAACAAGGGCCTGGAATGGCCACATTAACGTACACACTTTGGCCCTAAAATATGACTCCCTCTCCCTGGGCAACTCCTACTTACTACTCCATTCATGTTGACACAATTTCATGCAACTTTTCGTTTTATCGTGTTTTCAAATTTTTATTTAGGCCTTAAAAGAAGCATGTAACCGAGGAGAGCGTAGGAGCTGAGGCAAGTCACTGGGTTCCCAGGCCGGACAGGGGCGTGATGAGATATTTATTAATTAAAACAAAAGAGGTCCACCATTTTGTGCTTTATTTCCTTCAGTCCGTGAACTTTCCCCTGGTTTGTAAAACCCCTCACTTCATATAAACACCACACCAAAATTTTGTAAAAATGGGTAAACATCTGCACCCTCGAATTTGCATTAACTTGAAATCTGACACGCAACACGCTGTGAACACGGACCACGAACTTCCATGATTCCATGTCCCTTTGATTGGAGGTGAAAATTGGACGAAGAATTATCACAGTTTTTAAAAAAAATTGCTTGCCATGCTAAAATCCTTGGGGATTTCCTGGAATAAGGTTTAAAACTTTCAAATTATAGTTTCACAAAGCTCCCACTTTGGTCAGTACCGCAAATTTTCTGTTAAGAGCATTTGTATAAAAAAAATGAGCATATAAACCCAGTTTAGTTTTAATAGTTTCCTAGTTTCTGGAGTGGGTAAAAGTAAGATGCGATTTTAGCAGATAGAAGATCTTATTAAAAGAGTAGGCAGGTCTGACTAGAGTCCCCAAAACAAGTTTTGTGAATAAGCCCCCTGGACACAATTAAAGTGTATCGAATAAGTGGACTTAAGTAAACGTTTTTTTTCCTGGATAGAAGAACTTAATTACTATCATTCTACATGGAAAGTGCATGGTACCTATCCAGAAAAAGTCAATTCCAGACACGGCTACTCGTCTTTTTCTTAATCTCTTGCCTCCCAGTCTAACTAAATTCACATCATCTTCTGTTTGTATTTCTAACCTAAAGCTCTAACGGTCCAAATGCTTTTTAGGCAACTGCCATCCTCTTCCAGAATTGAAACAAAGAAGTAACACAGGTAGCACTTAGTTCATTTGCATAAAACAATCATCCAATTTCCCCTATTTCAAATATCAAACTGCCTTCCTAGTCTTTTCTTTTATATCATGCACACTTCCACACAAATTCAACAAGAATCAATTGTTGAGGTAATTTTTTTTTTATGAAAAAAACATATAATCTTTAATTATACCCGTCCTCGGCAAGATTGTTTTTTTTTTATTCTGAAATTTAATTTACACAGAAAAAAAAGTTTCTTAAAGCTTAAAATTTACATAGTAGTTCCTCATTTTTTTTCATTTCATGACTTTTCTTTCATGTAAAATTCTAAAATCGAACTTTGAAACGCGTGACATTAATCACCCAAAAAATAAATTGTTAAAAAATTGTGGTTAACTTTTTTAAAATATGCCAAAACCCCTAAAATTTTGCCTTAAACTAAGTATATTCTTGAAGAATTTTGAAACCAGTTGGTGTAAATGAGACGATTGACTTTCTACAAGAATTTGAGTATTTTAAAGTCACGCCCACTTTATTCTAAAAGTGGCTTAAGATTTTGACTAATGAGTCTTAAAAATCAAATCTGCACAACCGGACGAGAACCTTCACCACGATTAACGTTTTTGTCCCTGATTCGGATCAACGACGAGTAACCAAGGTAACTACATACCAAATTAACGAAGATGCTTATTTCCTAAAAGTCTTGAAAGACAAAAGTTGAATTGTTCGAATTGGTTTTCGTCAGAAGTGCGTGTATGNATTCGGATCAACGACGAGTAACCAAGGTAACTACATACCAAATTAACGAAGATGCTTATTTCCTAAAAGTCTTGAAAGACAAAAGTTGAATTGTTCGAATTGGTTTTCGTCAGAAGTGCGTGTATGTAAGTTCTACTAAGGACGGACGAGATTGCATGCAAGTGAAGAAGGCGCCGCTGTATCATTATTACAATTTTATCCGTTCGTGATCTTGGTCTGATAATGCTCGCTTTGGCTTAACCCTATCTTATTTTCAGTATACGCTCCTGGTCCAATCCAATTGCATATATTATCAAATGTTACTTCCATTTATGCAGTATACTCACCTAGCTCATCCACACCTTCGAATCATCAGGCCCTTCACTTTTATAGTAATTGAAGAGGTTCAAAATTCTGAAAAATCATTTATTTTAATACGGAAATTTTAAGTTCGACAACGGGTGATCCCTTTCCCTGTCATTTCGTTTCCTTTTAGACCCATTGAGAAATAGTCTGTTTAATTTGGTGCACATTCCCCAAAAAAAATTATGTAATGACCTACGTAAGAAAGCTACTGTAAGGGATGAAAATCTATGATTTTCTGTTGGTCGTAATGTAAAAGTGCCTTGAATTCAATCAAGTCAAGTGTGAAATGTGTGTACTTCTTAAATTGGTTGAAGTAGAAATCATTTGACAATTGCGAAGAGGTCCTTGGCAGGTTCTTGGTGGCTCATTATCCGTATCGTCATCGTATTATTACCTCATCCTTTCCATTGTTGTGATTACGTGACACTGCACTTACTAATTGTGACAAGATCAGACACTAAACATTACCATTCTTTCCCTTCTTAGCACAAAGGATGCCCAAAAAAATCAACCAGTGCTGTATTCTCACTTATACTTTTTTTTTAACTTTGTGGAAATGAAAGGTCCAATTTGAACGCACTGTGACTTTTTCCTAACTTAATTATTAATTACTCATTCACGACCTAAAAATAAAGTGCCTACATGATTTAGTCTATTCCCCTTCGATTTCAATTGAACAGGATTTACTAGATTTAAAAATTCTTTAATTTTGAATCAAATTCCAAGCTAACTCTCAGTTTACCGTCGAAAGTTTGCCCTGAGCAAAAGAAATGATTGATTGGAAAACAAGTATTCGAAATCAAAAAAGTAAGGCATTGTTCCAGTAAGTGGCTCAACTTTTGCAATCAAAGGTCTGCTCACTGAATATGCAAAAAAGAAACAGCAAAAAGAAGTTGGTAGGTGGATATAATTTCGAATCCAAAAAATTCCTGTAAATACTTCTCATTTTTGCAAAAGAATGTAGAATTGAAAACGGAAAAAATGCTTCCGTAAGTTCAGTTATGAAGGTGTTTCAAATATGGAGTACAAATGAAGACAAAACAAGTTTTTGGTAAAATTTGAACTTTTCCATCTGCAGTTAGTAAATTTCGATAGAAAATAAATAATCGGGGTTAAAATTTTATGGAATTAGCCCGTCTATAACAAATTTGATGTACAAAATGGCACCACAGAGGGGAAGCAGGGTCTCGAAATGGACAAAATCAATAACCGTGTCCATTGTTGACGTAGAATGGCTGTAAATGAATTTCCTTATTTTTCCGCTTCCACGGCAATAGGCCTGGGAACTCATTTTTTTTTGGAAGCTCATTTGGGACGAAGGGGGCGGGTAGCATGAAAGGCCTAATGAATTGGTCCCAGAGGCTTCCTTTGTTAATACCACTTTAATTATAGGTTATACCTCTTAATTATTTTGGGAACGTAATTAAATCAAGCTTTTTGGCACTGAAACGACTCATAGGCGCAAGGACCTTCAGCGACACACAAGTTCACCAGGCTCAACTGATGATGACACAGTTAATTAAACTCCTTGTCACCTCATTCTGTTACCGGTATAACAGGCCTTGAGAGCATTGACAAGATTGGGACAAAGACTACAGGTACAGGTCTTATTACTACAAGGTAACCTCATAAACGTCATCTGAAGAAACCGAATTCGGATTCAACACCGTAATGCTTCCGCAACCAATTCCATAGAAATGCATTGTTTCCTGCAAGTTATTCCCAATCAGGCTCAAAATTTAGAAAAATATAGTGAAGGTTAATTATTATAGTAAACGGACCTTAACAACATTTTATTATTTTCCCAATAAATGAAATTTAATTTTCATCCAATCAAAAATTTATTTATTTATTTTTATTTTGTTTAAAAAGAAGTTTTGTTCCTAAAAAACGGAATGAAAAAAAGCGCAAGGGAATGAGATGGCAGATCGCAGTGCTACATTGTTAAATTGTAATTCCTTAAAGATGCCCATCTTCGTCTCGGCACAACAGAAGATTTGGAAGTGAAAAGTGACGAGAGGTCTCATGGGAAGACGATGATTGAAATGGGGAGAGTAGCGACAAGGAAAGTCAATAGACGTTCCTCATCATCTTCCAGAAGAATTAGATACCAGTCTCAGGCCTCTTCAACCCCCTTCCCCATCCACCAAATCTTTTTTAATGTGGTTTGCATTGTTGATTTAATAACAGTCTTGAGTTTACGTCCTATGTCGGAACAATGGACACAATAGCCCAAATCACCTCCAACTGAACATCAGTTCAGAATCACAAACTCAATTTGCTACTTCTCATTCCAACCACAGATTCACAAAGAGTGACATGGCCCTTTTTGTCTTATTCTAGACGAAAATTGAAGGTTCTACTCCGTATCCCTGCGTCAGCGCCAGGGTCCATGTCCAGATTGTCCTGATAACACTTTGAATTCAACTTTAGTATGGAGGAACTATATAGGATTAGACACGGCGGATGTTTTACAACAAATCGACACTTATTTAAGAATTAACTTTAAACCCTCGGAAAAGTATGTTATTCCTTGAGTGTCGAACCTAGCATTTTGTTTTTGTTTTTTTTTTGTTTTTAAAAAAAGTTAATTTATGGCCATAGAACATAGTTTTATTCCAGGTACCTAAACCTAAATTGTACTAATTCCTTACAATGGCCTCTTCAACCTAAACAATAAACAAGGATACTTTTGAACTAACCTAGCCATTAGGAAATAAAATACGTTGCGTGTCAAACATTTTTTGTTTCTTCCAATTCTTCAA
Source organism: Rambutanura hunanensis (assembly GCA_019776465.1). NCBI lineage: Eukaryota > Metazoa > Arthropoda > Collembola > Poduromorpha > Neanuridae > Rambutanura > Rambutanura hunanensis. The sequence continues at coordinate 4,788 of JABASK010000697.1, read as the reverse complement.
TATTGTCGAATTTTCAAGTGTGGCGTCTCCTACGACAGAGGTTTTTGTTATAAACGAGTTAAATTGCAATTCGACAAGACTGGAACATTCTTTTCGTATAATTTTCACAAATGAGAACTTAAATCTGAAAACGTTATAGAATGTAGCCAAAAACTTTATTTCCAGGTCATTGACCTTGAAATTTGTTTAGTAAAGGAGTAGCGTTTAAGTGGTAAGATCGACTACAGAAAAAATAGGGACAGACCCTGTCATGCAAAATTAGTTTCAAGTTTAGCACGAACGAACGAAAACTCTGGCAAAACTGTTGTGTTTAACCATTTTGCATGTGACGAGAAGTGTAGAGCGTTTTGTTAGTTAGAAATCCTTAAGTATTGAATTCCCTAGTAATTTGCCAACTGTCAGATTAATTCATTAGTTCGTGTTAAGGAGTGATAATTGCTACGTGCAATTTATCTGCAAGTAGTCTTTAGTAAAATGAGTACCCTGCGGCAGTTGAGCTGCCACTGGCAACACGAAAATGACTCCACACCTTCTGCTACCTCAACTTTTTTTAGCGGGAGAATACGTTTTTTTTAGCTGCACCTTTTAGAAAAAAACATGACAAGGCCACTGTGCTAAAAATTGGTTAACTGACACTTTTGACGTACTAACTTCTGTTCACTAAACTTACCAATCATATCATGTGAATCAATTAGTACAAATTAGAATCAATTATCTGAATCCTATAATGAATCGCTTTTTCTTATTGCTTGTAAACTCTTAGTTATTAGAAAGTAAATTAATTATGGTAGTAATTAGTCGTGTAGTCTTAACGTGAGAGACTATTTCAAATACTTGCACGCGAAACCATTTAACTTTACTTTCACTTTAACTTTAACTGCAGATCCTGTGTGTGATAAAGGAGGGAAAGCCTATAACGCATTTAAAGTTGACTGTTGTCAAAATTGTAAAACAAAATGCAAACCTTCTCTTTTAAGAAAAATTTATTATGTACCAAGTTATGTGGTTTAGTCTATTACGGGTTTACTTTACAACAGTTTTACTTAGAAGTGAAAATTCGGGAAATGCCTACTAAACAGAGCCTCACTCTTGTGGTCTTAATTTCAAACTGACAAACTCAATATGTGAGTCATATCAGTTGCTAGCTCTTCACTTCAAGGTGTTAGTAATTTGAGAAAATTAGTCGTATCAAATATGTACTTTTCAAATTAATAAAGCTTTATTCTATAAAATTATGTAAAGGTCAAGTCTGTAACAACATTCTTTTCTCGGTTACATATTGTTATTACTGGAAAGTGCAATAATTATTGTTGTGCAACAACGCTACGCAACATTATGTTGCAGCAAGGCTATTTTTTGGCAAAAATACCGAGGAAAATAGTCAATAAGTCAAAAGAAAATTTAGTGAAGACGGCGCCACGGCGAGACGTTTTTTTACGAAATGGTCAGCTATCTTACATAGTTGTCCATGTCCCAATCCATGTGTCCTAGGTATAATACTCCACATACCTTGCCCATGTCCGTTGCCACGTGTGGTGTGGTGTGAATGTAACGGCCAAAAACATATGACGAGCACTGTTGCATCCTCACATCCTCAATTCTCAATTCTCTTCTGGTTGTTATTATTGACTGTTCCTTACAGTGGGAATTTGACAATTTAGATTTAGAACCGAAACGAATTTGGAAACGAGCTTATTCAACTAGGTCAAAACAGCAACTCAGTAAGGTAATACAACAACTTGTCATCTCGGCTTCATTCCTTAAGTGGTCTGTCGGTACTAATCTATTCGCTGGTAACTGGTAAGTTATCGCGACTTACATCATCACAAAGAAACTAACGTACGAAAGATTCGAACACCCTGAGCAAAAAAGAGATGGAAGTTATGAGAAAGCACCACGGAATAATGGAACAAAATGGACTTTATTTAAATGGAGTACACATTACGCATGACGCATTAGAGATGATCTTGACACGCTGTGACTTGGAAACCGTACCGTCAATCCGGCTGGTAAGTACCTACCTACTACTCAGTCTGGTTGGAGTATGGGAATTCGTTAGAAATGAATAATTGTTTAATGAATTTTGAGTGAGTATTAAGAAATAATTGACTCAATTTCTTTTTCGATGTTAAGGTTTGCTCGGAATGGACCAATGTAACGCGAAGCAACAGTTTCTTTAAAGCACTATATGATCGTTACGGCGTACCGTGGTCTTCAGTTCCTTCACACATCAAGTCGAGCAAGTTCTCTTCAATTCTACTGTATTTAATTTTAAAGAAGAATGGGTTTCGAACAAATTTGGTTTGGAATCCTTCCGGGGAGAATGGTATAATAATATTCTACTAGATATCCTTCATAACTGAACTACAGTTGAATCTACACTTTTCAATTAGATCTGATGTATTGGCAAACGGATGTGGATGAATGGAACACAGCACGTTGTTACATTAAAGCTGAGTCTCCGCCAATCGGATGTGAATCACTCGTTTGTCTACCAAATTCTTGTTTTGTTACTTCATACATGACGAGTAACGTCTGGCAGTTTGTTGACGTTGGAGTGCACGACGAAATCATCAACTTGTTGACTCCATTTGAAATTAGATTCTCCGTTAAGTAAGCTCTTAAAAAGTATGATTCGATATCGTATAACAGTTGAAAAATAGTTAACGACAATATACTCCATCGCGTTTTTTGTAGGACTGCTGCACGATTTGATTGCGGAGGCGAGGGAAAGTTTCAGGTTGAAGAGTCAGGCAATTTTTTGCCTGGAGGAACTGAACAATTCGTGAAAGTAATTAACTTACGTATGAAAGCTGGGGAGACACACTGGGTTGAACACAAATGTGCCGCATATTTTGCAAGTGGGAAGAGATTACGTGTGTCCTCGTTTTTACATCACTTTTGGAGCCAAGGACACGAACTTTTGGGCCGGGCACTATGGTCTTAAATTCGCTCATATTTCAGCTTCTTTGAAACTGTTGTCGCCAGAGGAAGTGGAGGAAGGGGAAGAAAAAAATAGCCGTACTGAAGTTCTACCTATTTCGTAAAGTTGCGTAGTGTGCTTTTAATTCGTTAGCAGTAACGACTAGTTCCAACGAAAGCTCTCTTCTACTATATTCTTCCGCTTCTTTTGTTCATATATACTTAAGTATATTACTTTACTTTAGATACAGATACTACGACCGAAGATCTTGAGCGAATAAGTGTTTGACTGGTTAAGATTGGTACTTTTTCTTCAAGTCTTTAGTTCAGCCGTTTTATATTTTTTGAATTCTATCTCAAGGTCGAGTTGTTGTTTACAGTCCCACTGATCAAAAATATATTTAGGAATCTGAGTGACCCGGGCACTATGTTAAAGAAAGTGCTTGTTGACGGTCAAAGCCGTGATACGATGTAAGTTATTGAACATGTACCTATTGATAACTTATGGAATTCGGGCTTTCATTAAATTAACTGAATTTCAGTATAACTGTTTGTTTGTATTTCTGTTTGAAGCGTCAAGGGTTTTTTGGCTATTGTAGGTATTTCTCCTGGAATGGTTGGAATGGGTGAGGTGGTTTCTGTCTTGGAGTGACATTGGTGGATTTTAGAAAGCGATTAGAACCATTTATATCGAACCCACGTTCTCTTTCTCTCGACAGCTATGGTTGGAATGGGTGAGGTGGTTTCTGTCTTGGAGTGACATTGGTGGATTTTAGAAAGCGATTAGAACCATTTATATCGAACCCACGTTCTCTTTCTCTTGACAGCGATCATTTTTTGAACTCTCATTTTGTTAGAAACAGTCGTTCGTGCAAGACGTACAACTGTGTTTTAGCTAACTGCTCTCAGTTATTAGCTAGCGTACGCCATGGTTGTGGTTAACCTAGTCTACTACCTGATGTGCCTCACTGGGCTTCAAATGAAAGAAAAATGTTCGGATAAATTGCCCCCAGCGTCTTGTAAGTTGACCTCTATTTCTATTCACCTGCAGTTTCTGCTAGTAGACACAAAGTTGATTAGTTCAGTAATTTTAATGGCTTCAAATGAAGGAAAAATGTTCGGATAAATTGCCCCCAGCGTCTTGTAAGTTGACCTCTATTTCTATTCACCTGCAGTTTCTGCTAGTAGACACAAAGTTGATTAGTTCAGTAATTTTAATACATTTCAGATAAACTGAACAACATTTGGAATCCAACGAATCCCTACTTGTCATACAAGTTCCAAAAGGGTTACTACACAAAATCCAAAGACAAGATGGAACCGAATATAACATCAATTCGAGGACAGAACCTTAGGATTGCGGCTATTGTTGTAAGCTTGTTCGTTTACAGCTGAACATTGGGTTAAGCTTAAGGCTCTTCTAATTTAAGTGTTAACCGCAGGATCCACCTTTTGTGACATCCATTTCTAACAAAACACTGCAGGGTCAAGCACGTCATATCATTGAAGTATTTCAAGAAGCCCTTGGTTTTAACTTTGAGATTGTGACACCAAAGGACAACATGATTGGACTTTTCAATAAGAGTGATCCTGAAAACTGGTCTGGAATTATGGGCATGCTCAAGAGAGGGGTAAGTTCTTGGCAATTTTTATGAATAATTTTTTTTTAATTTCTTGGACCTTTCATATTGGTTTGATATGGGTGGGTTGCGTACTAAGCCAAGTAAATGTCGTTGATTTGTTTTGTTTTATAGGACGCTGACTTCTCAGTTCATTACATCAGTATGCTCCAAATTCGGTTGAATGCTATCAACTTTTCTGCACCGGTCGGAGAGGAACGCTGGGTCGTCATGATGCAAAGGCCAT